>JBBPBX010040348.1:0-29415 GCA_038048925.1 Garcialebias charrua
GCGGAAGAAAATGGATGGATGGATGGATATGTCCAGTATTAACCTTGATCCAGTGTTCATGTTTGTTTGTTTTTTGTTTTTTGTTTTTTTCCTTTTCATGCATTTTATATGTATAAATCAGACCCATGGAGATCTGGGTCTGAACATCTTTAAGCTGATTATAAAATAGATTTATTTATTTTTTTACTTAAACTTAATGCGAGTTCTACTGGTCAGGACTCACCTCTCTGGGAGTTGTGGGTGTAAAACTCAGTTTTAATGTTCTGTAGCTTGAAGCAAATCAGATCAAGACCAGTTTTTGACAAAAATAAATAAATAAATAACTTTAGGTTTGTATGGACATTTTTTTCCCATTTTGTAAAATGTATTGCATGTTGTTGGCTGTTCTGGACTAAATTTTAAAAATTAGCAGAGAAAGTAAAAAAGCATAAAAATGCAACAATAGTCTACATATAACAAAGGGAAAAAAATGCAACGCGTACGCAATAAGTTGTCAAACATGATTTGAACCTTAACCTTTTGTTACCAAATGAATTTTAAAAATTTATCCAAACAAGGAAGTCAACATTTGGGTGTGTCTGTTGCTACTACGGTATATATATTTTGTAAAGGACCTCTTCAGACACAAGGACCCAGCATTTTCTGGGCTGCTCAGACTGCTGTTTATTTACCAGGATAATTATCAAAACAGGGATTTAGGAAATCGTTTCTGACTGTGATAAATCAACATGAGGACACACTGTTCAGTAATAGCTGTCCTGCTGATAGCATCTTGTCTCTTTGAACCCTCTGCTCAATATAAACTTGGTAAGTTTTTCCCCTTTTGTGTTAATCTCTAACCTGTTTTTTGTTTTGTTTGTTTGTTTTACTCATCTAGAAACTAGACACTCTCATTAACGTTAAGCCACCACTTCTCTAAAACCAGGGACTTGTCCAAGAGGCCCTCCATGGCCCGTCGATATGCCGCCAATGCATTTACAATGTGACACTGATGAAGACTGCCCCGGCGAAGACAAATGCTGCATGCTTCGCTGTGTCCCTCCTGTTCCACGTAAGTCATGTTCCTATGAAATGTTACAAAATGCACAAAGTAGAAATAAACAGCCAAGTAAAGTCAAGTCACAGAATGTCCTACTGGTTTAGATGAATAATGTGAATTTACCCACAACAATTCATCTCAGAGACAGATGTGTTTCCATCTACTGTTTGGATTCATGTTGGCGTTGCAGTAGTATAACATGGTGGTAGCTGAGGCTCATTCACTAAAAGACACAGTTAACAACAAGAGTTAATGCCCAAATGTTAAAATAAAATATCAAAGCATTTATTTTTGTTTAAAAGTATGTGTTGGTGATCATACTCAGCTATTACCACACCAAATTTTTAGTTTGTTTCTGTAAAAATGATTGAGTTTGAGTCATTTTTGTGCTTGATGAAGCTGTGGCATTCAACTCGAATGAGGTTAACTCCAAAAACTAATAAACCGTATCCAATTATTATTTCAGAAATATTCTTAAAAGCTGTAGTGGTTCCTGAGAGCTTGCAGTAGGTGATAAAAACGGACTCCTCTAAAAAATTACATTTTGTCAGACATTAAAAACACATTAAAAAACAGGATTTTAAAAAATGTAGCCTCCAATAATATTGTTAAATCTATTTACATGATGAAAAAGTTGTTTAAAAAAGATGTGCTCAGGCAGTTTAAAAAAAAAACTGTCTACATTCAAAAATCAAAACTTTCTCTCTTTTCTGACAGCATTTCACAAATGTCCAATCCGAAAAAAAGGCCCATGTATTGAGGAATGTTATGAGGGCAAACCATGCACATATGATAAAACATGCTGCTTCAATGGATGTGGACATCAGTGCATGACACCCATACCAAGTGAGATATGAATAAGGTGGTAAAGGTCCTCATTTATTATCTACCTACTGATTCTATGAGCAGATTGATTGTTTTTGTTTTATCTATTTCAGTTCCGCCATGATTTCGAAGTAGAGGACGGTTCTTCCCTCAGTGTCATGAATGCTGATGGTGACTGCAGATGTGGCAAAAAATGTCTGAATAGACGTGACCAAACCTGTCAGAAACATTTTTGTTTATTTCTTTAATACATACATATTGATTAAAATATCAATACATTGCTTACCCAGCATGTGTGTTTTTGCTTTTCTTTCCTATGCCCGTTTGTTCATTTTACTTGTAAAGGGATTTTGTTACTTTTTCATTTTATTGACAAAATTGTCTGAACATCATAACAGTAACAAATCATTTAAAGTGGTCTACAAAAGTGCACTATGGGTTTTGGCTATATATATATATATTTTTGTATCTTTTGGCTGTTCCCTTGTCATAGCATGTGAACAGGCAGATTTTGGAATTGTTTTCAGCCATAAGCCCTTCATGAAGTGTAGGTTTTGTTATATGTATTTGTAGGGCATTACAGTCTGTCCAGAAATCCAACACTCGTTGGACAGAGCACATACAAAAGTTCAGGAGTTCATAGAACATCTGGTGAGAACCAGAATAACAAAGTCATTAATCCTAAATTTGTGTTCCTCCATGCAAGGGAAAAACTCTTACCCTCTGACAAGAAACAGCTTATGTTCGTGCAAAGTTCCCTTTTTAGGAAATACACTTGCCCTTCCCAAAACTGTTTTCAGTTCTTCCCTTACGGGAAAGAACAGACCCTTTTTCTTACATAAGAAATGACGTCAAAAGAAGGTATAAATGAAACTACATGCTATTCTGAGGACACAGATTAGATTCGATTCGGTATAGACTGTTCAGCTGTATGTTCTGTATTTACTTATTAAAAGAGTTCTCTTGCTGGCAAAGGAAGAAAGGTCTCGTCTCAAATTATTCAATATGAGGACCAGTTCGCCTCAACATTTGGTGGCTCCGTACGGGTTTGCCGTCTGATCTGGCTGCTTTCTTCTGCTGACTGAGACTGGAAGAAATATTGGGCCCTTTGGTAAATATGTTTTATTTTATTGTATAAGTGATTTCTTTCTTTCTCAGCTGGTGGAGAAAGTGTTCGCTTGATCAGGGCTTTAGAACCTGTAAACTGAGGATTTCTTTCTTTTGCCACTAAGAGCAGATATTTAGAAACTTGCAAGTTTTGGCTGTTTGACAAATTAAAAAAAAAATGATTACAAATTGAAAATTAAATAGTTTTTATAAGCTGACAGTCAATTTGGAATTAATTTGGATATAATACAAACAGCTTTCTGTGTCGACACTGCAGTAAAAATATAGTTTGAAAATGTGCTTTAGACTTGGTAAAACTAAATTGCATGTTATATTTCAAGCACTTAAAGTAAAGCTATATTGGTAAACCGGTTGTAAAAATTAAAAAGCTAGTTGATCACTAGTCTCCTTGTATATATATAAAAGGAGGTTAAAAAAGCTGTACCCGGATCAGTTTCTGAGCGCAGGAGAAAAACGCGGCAGAAGTAAGGTTTAAAGCTGAAGTGATCATTCAGTCCATTTTTTGTCAAACGTGGCAGAATTGGGTAAAAAGCTGTAATTACAGTCCTGTAGGCACGTGGTTTTTTTGCGACAGGGTAAGCGATATTGTGTTAAATTTGGCATTAAATTTAGTGAAATGTAACACATACAACGCGTTTGAGTAATAATAACATCATACCATGGTTAAAGGCCTGAAAAGAATACAAACTGTGCACAGTTGAATAAAACAAATATCTTTATTAAAAACTGTACATGTACATTCAAATACAAATATTTAATATTGAATTTAATATTTAATAATATAATTTAATAATAGCTATGAACAAATTGCTTAAAATGCACTAAAAGTGTTAATAGAAATAAAAAAATTAAATTATAAAATATAGTGTTAATACATAAATTATTGACTAAAGTGTTAATATATAAACTGTATCAATAATTAAAGTGTTAATAAAAATAAAGTGTAAGGTTACGACATAAAACGTGAAAATTATAATACATAGCCATTGTTTAGAGTAGAACAGGGCTGTGTGAGATGCTGCATGTCTGTGCTAAATTTAGATTTGCAGGAAACTTGCTGCGCTCCTGTGTGCATGAAAGGCGTTGTGTGCAAGGAATGTTGGAAAACTTTTCGATGTGAGAGCAATTTCTGCTTCTTAAAATATTTGTCTGCTGTGTTTGGAATTTCCTGTTTAAACTAGCTGTTTTGTAGTATTGCTTGAGAGGAGATGAGGAATGTTTTTTCTAAGGAAGTTGGAGTGTTAGACTTTTGAAAAGTGTTAAATTTCTTCTAAGGTCATGCGTTTCTTGATCATTTTTACACTGGTAGCTGTCATCTGATTTTGCTGGATGTGAAGAAAACGTTGTTTTGAGTTGGGGAGAGTCAAAATAGTTGTTTGTGCTGTGGTTTTCTTTTTTCTCTTCTTCTTCTGTGCTGCGCCAGGGCCTCGATAGATAACAGATGTTCACTGAAATGATGCAAAACACACACAGAAAGGATTAAATGAAGGATTAAATGAAGATGATCACACACACAAACTAGTTTTAAACAAAACGTATAGTTCATTCTGGTTTCAAAAAAGTAAAGTAAAAATAAGGACTTTAAAAAGTGTTGCATTTAAGAGTAATTGACTATACGTAAATGTTTATCTTAAATACGCTCTGTAGAAAAATTGAAGGCAACGCCTAATGGCCATGAGCCAAATGCAAGGGGCCAGCAGAGACACACGGTCATGTTAGGAAAACGTCCCCACAGCACAGTGAGAATCACAGTTTTACACACACATGCCTTAACACAGAGATCATCAGAGTTTATATAAACTCACATACGCAAAGTAGATAGAAATATACAGACACGTTCTCACAGAGTAACAAACAACATCAAATTTGTGTATTCGTACACCCTTAAGTATTTAATGTGATCCAAAGCTCTGACTAGTCTCGTTAGAATGAATTGTTCAATTCGTTTATAAAGATCTCGTGTAAAGATCTCGTGAAGTTTTGTATAAATGGGTATATAAATACACAAATTGTAGTGTGAAGTTTTTGGGTATGGTGAAATTAAATAAGAAAAATACTATATACGTATATACATCACTTTATGGTGTGAATTTTGAAGAAGTTTAAGTCCAAGAGCAAAAACAGCCACCCACCCACCCACACACGCACACACAAACAGCCTCGTAGGAAAAAACTAACAGGAAACTGAGTGGAATATGAATTCATTCTAAAAATATATGTTTGTTCTGAAAACAACGTACACTGTATAAAAGAAAAAGAATAGAACTGTACTCACCTCTGACAGAGAAAGCATTAAATATGGAGAAGAGGGGAGTTAGTTTATCTTGCCGAACAGAGCAGAAATGAGCGTCTGTGTCCTGTTTGAGTGTGACTCATGAATTACCATAAAAGGAATTGACATGCAAGCTGAGGCCAGCTAAGTTTCTGAAAATAAACTCAAGAGTACAAATCCTACACTTCGTCTCTAGGACAGAAAGTTTTTGTGCAGAAAGCAACCAGAACTTTAAATAATTATTTTCATTCAAACCTTATGAACAGTCTCATAGTACTTTGAGATTAATGAAAAGTGCATTATAAATTGAATTTATTATTATTATTATTAACAGTTGAATGTTTTTATTCATTAAAAGATAAATGAATATCTTTTTCAAATTGTACTATAGATTTACTTTAACCATAATTGGTGATTAACACTTTAGGCGAATAATTGTTAAAGTTCAATCCTTTTATCTTCTGTGACAGATAAATGTTTTTTACTTAGATTGGATCTTTCTGGTCTAAAAATATAGAACTAAAATGATTTAAATGCAGAAATAATTTTATTTATATTAAAAAAAACTGAACAACATACAATTTTAAAATTGATTTAAAGCTCTGTAATAATAGTGATCTCTCAGTATGAACTTTGATTTTGTGAAAAGAATATAAGATAATGCTAATAAAATTTGTTTTGTGTCACGTGGTGTTAAGTGTACTTGCTGGGTGTGTCTTGGAAACCACTAGTGCCGAGAACATGACACTATGAAGAACAGAGACAGTGATCATGAAGTCTGAAACAGAGACAATGGAGCACAGTGTGGATGAACTGAAAAATGGCTCAAGAGAAGCGTTAATGGGGGGTGCACAAACAAAATGACATTCGTGAACTGAAAAATACCTACACAAAGGCTGCTACAGCAAACTTGATTAAGAAGAAAAGAACTGTTGCAGGAAATAAAGAGACTGCTTCAAGTGCTACATGAAATCTTTTGGAACTCAAACGGACATTGTACATGATCATGTGAACAAGAACTGACAACAATGCGGTTACATGGACTTGCGCCTGGTGGCAGACGAAGGCACGCACAGTGAGAAGCTGTAAAATAACACACAACAGCAATCTGGTAGATGTTAAATTAGCTGTTTACTATAAGCATATGTTATTTTAACATTTTATAAAGTACTGATCAGATTTCATACTGAAATGATCTTTGAAACAAACAATTTTAAAGTAAATTTTGTAAGCCAATTAAGTCTGGATAAGAAAAGGACTTTTAATTGACCACATCGGGACAAAATGTTAAGGTAACAACTTATGATCTAAAATAAAAATAAAAAATAAAAAAAGTTTATCTTTAGGTCAGACGATTTTAGGCTGAGTTTTCTAAAAAGAACGTGTGAACAGTACATACAGTTCAAAAAGAAACAACTTTAAACCAAGTAAGTGGCCATACAAATAAATAAATACAATTTACATCCAGGTATACAAAATTATTACAACCAATCATACATTTTATGTTACAGATAAATAAACTTTTAGATACAAAATTGTTGTAAATTATAACTAATGTCTGAAACATATTTTATAGTTTGACCAAACATTCATACAAGTATTGTGTTAGACAGATAATAACATACACACTTTAACATATATTGTAACAACATATCACATATTCATTGTCATGTACCAGGTCTTGGATTCTAAATAAGTTAGGCACCAGAGTGCAACAGTCAGGAACATTCTTTGTTTGTTACTGATGGCTAGATTAGATAAGAAAGGGTCAAATGGTTGACAGGAAGTCAGGAAAAAAGGGGGAAGCAGAGAGTTGAAGCCTAAAAATTTTGAGCCAACACACAAGCTAATTTTTTTTAGAAATTATTTTTGGGGCCTGTGACATTTTCAGAGGAGAACATATATGAGATTTGCTTTCATGATTGATTTGTTATCTGACAAATAATTGACAGTGAATTATAAACTTGTTGTGCTTGAAATAACTCTAAATTGACTGTAAGTTGTTGGAATAATGCCCGTCGGCTTAAAGGAGTTTGAGATAAATACATAATTAATTGTGTAAATTAATGCTGACTGCTGTGCTGTGCAGAAATGCAGTTAAAATTTTGTATACTAGAGCTTTAATTGGGCACAAAGCGGTCAGAAAAGTCACTGTTTACGACAGCAGTGGGACTCTGAGTGCTGATATCCAGAAAATACTTTGTGGAAGTTTGCAAATGTTTACATGCACAATGAGGATTTAGTGTTGTGTTAAATACTTAAGGGGACAGATGTTTGTATGATCAGAATTTTACAGTTAAGTTAGGGAGGCCAGATCAGTTTGCACATTGAGGTAATTAAGAAACTATCAGAACTGAATTGTTAAATTGTTTTGTTTTTAAAGTAGTGCGATGTGTACTGTATACTTGTGTTGATTGTGGGTTTTGAAGGAGCTGTTCATTTTGTTCTGTTACTGGCAGATTATAGTAGTTTTAATCTGGTTGTTTGATGGTGGAGGCAGGTACAGTGAGAATTTTCTGAGAATTTTTCTTTCTGCCAATTTTTCAATTTTGTATTTTGTTTTTATGTGAGCGAATGTTTTGTGTTATGTTTTTTGTTTAAAGTAGAACTAACATAAAATGAACAAGATTTAAAAATAAAACAAAATAAATGAACTCGTTTGGACCATAAAAGCAAAATGTTTATGTTTAAGGAATAATTAATGAAACAATTAATGATATTTCTACAAGAGAACGATGTCGAACAAAAGAAAACATGAAATGAAAAAGTAAATTGGTTTTAATCTGATTTATTAATCAAAATTCGAATCTCATTAGTCTACCGGTAGCAATTTGGGGTTTTCAGTGCACTGAAGAGAATTAATATTTCTCGCCCATCATAATCAGATAAACTTAGTGAATTGTTCTATACAACTAAAATAGTCTCTGCAGATGACAAAATGTTGCAACAAACTAAAGTAAATATTTTAAGTTAATGCATGGTTAAAAGAATTAATGTACAAACATTATTGTTCATGTTGACTTTTCTAACCATATCTATTGTAATTTTTTACAGGATAGGTCCACGGACAGATGACTTCCAGTGGACATTTCAACTTGTTTAACCTATTTTTCCTTTTATAGCTGTTATGTTTGTTACGAAGTTTGTTACATTGATGTTTTGTGCATGTATGATGAATTATTGTGATATAACCAAACTATTTTTCCTACGCTTGCAAAAACTGTTGAGGTGAAAAGATAGGGTCAGTTAGGATTATTGTTTCAGCTCCTAAATACGGAAGAGGATCCATAAAGCTGATGTTCTTGAAATTTCTGCTCAGTAAGTATCAAACACACACAGACACAACAATACTCTGAATTTGTTAGTTGTATCAATAAACTATCAATGTTTAGTTTCTTAAGGCATACAATGTGGTAGAAAAATGCTAATGGTAAAACAATACTTAATTAATTAATTAATTGATTAATTGGTTACTTAATAATTAATTAATAGAAGGACTGTACAGTATTTTGTTGTATTTTTTCCCATCAATATCTCTAAGCAGGAACAGAGTGTCAGACTCATAAGATTGATCAAAGCAACAGGAAGCAAAGCAACATCTGATGGACAAAGAAGCAAATACCTAAACGGTTGATTCAATTGCATGACTTAAGATAAGCATGGAACCTAACAGTTATTAGTATCAATACTAATCTAACATACAAAAAATAAGCATGAACTGCATGGAAGTGCATGGATGCACAACGCCACAATAATAAAAGAAATTATAAAAGGGAGGTGGAACACAATCAGAACATTGAATAGTTTCAGCTTTACTTACAAAATTTTAACACAACAGCTTTCATATTAAGCAGTTAATAACTTTCTGCAAAACTCTTTTGTTAAGCATGACCCAGAATGTTATGTATGAAAAAGGAGAAGGGAAGCTTGTTTCCACTACAGATGCTGAGAAAGGAGAAAAGTGAAGACGAGGTGGAAAACAAGGTCTTCCTGGACGACAACAACATGGCTCGTGGTGAAGGCTCGCTCTGGAAGGACCGTGACCAGTTGGTGACCAGCTACACCTGCTGCAAAGTCGAGATTGAGAGAGGATCCGCACGGTTCAAGCAGACGTTCAACATGAGAGGATCGACATGGTTCACGCAGAAATCCAGAAAGAAGGAAGCTGTACCTGGTGTAACTGCAGTCAATGCACCAGAGTTCAGAAAAGCAAGGGCAGTGTTGTGAAGAATATAAACTTTGACAAAACATCAAGACAAAGAGCAGAAAACTAGTCTGATAAGTGTTCTGTTCTGGATGATTCTAGGGGCATCTATGAACTCGAACTGGAGGAGGTGAAGACACCAGTAAAGAAAACATGACCAAGTCCGCGCAGACCAGTCACCAGAGTGTTTGCCAAGGCTGCAGCCGGAACCAGGACAAAATTGTTCAACATAAGTTGAGTATGATACAACAAAAACACCTTAACACGATTCTGGCATCCTTGCCAGCATTAATAAAGCATTTAATGCTCATGCTAAATTATTGTAATCACACTGTAACATATAATTTTGTAACTTTTCATCAAAACACACGAGTAAATTTTGTATAAAATGTGTGAAATCTAGTAAAGGAAGAGATGTAGACCTCAATAAAGAATGGCAAAATAATATATTGCAGATTTGGCTAAATTAACAATACGATACAATTAGAAAATGCTTAACATTGAATTAACTAATGCCGAACACATTATTCTTATACAAGCATTTATAAATAATGTAAGTCCTAAATAAGGGAATACACTAACTAAAGTAAAGTTTATAAAGTAAAGTTTACTAAGTAAATTAAGCCTAAGAGATAATTACGGTAACTAGTTTTGACTATCATAGGTGATTAACTTTTGACATTTTAAATTGTCAAAGGGAGGATTTGATTTGATTAAAAGATCTGAACTTGGAACAATGTTAAACCTTTGTTTAAGTAAATTGTACAAAGACTTTAAATAAATCATGGTGTTGTAAAGAAGGACACGTCCTGTTAAAAGTGATGAACCTTAGAAATTAGCTAATAAACTTATTTGGTAGATATGGGAAATGTATACTCCAAAGGAATTGATCTTAAAAGAATGCATTATATGAACTAAAGTTACTAGTTCATTACAAATAATGATTACAATTCACAACAATGTGTTAAAAGAATAAAGAGAAAGAATAAGAATGTAAAGAAAATAAAACAAAAAAAATACCCAATCGAACATACCAATGTTTTTAAACTTTCAAAATGTAGAAAAAGTATAGGTTTCTATATGGAGCACAGAAATTTTATAATTATCCGCATACCTATTGTAGTTTTAAGATTCAAGAGGAATGTGGTGTAATTTTTATCAAAACTGAACAAATTGGATCACCAACAACACATAAAATAGATTACAACGTTAAATATAAAATGTCTTATATGTAAAGGATTCAACTTAGATAATACAATGAAACGGCTACATTTTTGGTTTTCACATGCATATATGATGCCAATTTATCAATTTACCTGTGTGGTATGAAAACTTGGAACCTTTAAGTTAAGAATGTGATAAGATGAATATGAAAATTGTAACAATAGCTATTCATTGACAAATCTTTTCATATTGCAGATGGTTATTGGATGTATGGAGAAGATATTTTTCTAAATATTTTGCCAACAAGATGGATTGGAAAATTCGCTATGGTTAAAATAAAAGTTGCATGATCGAGTGAATGAATTGACTATATTAGGCACAAATGATTATAAGAGGTGAAATAAAAGATATGATGTTTTGGATCAAAATGTATATTTGTGTACAATAGGTCAACGCAAAGGGATTTCGTATGAGACTAAAGCATGCATAGAATCTATCCGTCCATAGATAACAGTCAACAGAAATGTTAAATGGATTAATTATAATTATTATAACCAACAGTGAATTTCAAGTAAACCACAGAAGTCTTTGAAATGAATAAAGATTTGAAAATAATGCTGGTAAAGATGACTGGTCGTGCAATGGGTTTAATCTAAATTTAGGGGAATAGTTATTTTAATATTAAAGATAGGAATTAGTACAATCTTAGTGCTAATTATAATTTCTTTTCTGACATGTTGTATCCTGCCGGCTGGGAAGCGGTGGTGGACTCGTAAAATGATGACTCAAATGGACCTTGTGGCTGCAAACCAGTTCGTCCAGCTTCAGATGGCCTCAGAGGTCATGTCTCCCCGCCTCCCACTGAACTGACTGTTGCTAGAAGGCAAATGGGGGCAGAGGGGGCTTAGTGGCCACTGGAGATCTGGTAACAAAGTGGAAAGTGACCTGAACCAAAGGAAAGCCCTCCTCCAGAACTTTGTCTTGCCCCAACGAACACTACTTTGTTTTAAACGTTACAATAAAAGAAGAAATTCATTGAACTGAACTGAACTTGGTTTAAGACATTACAGTATATTCTTTTATTCCTAGTTTTATTTTGAGTGTATTAATTTATAACAGGCATCATCGTGGACTTTTGATGCAGGACTTTTATATTCAATCAACGGCCGAAGCATTCAATCCATTTTAAGTTTTTGCACCATGAAGCATTTATTTGTGTTTAATGTTATTATTATTATTGTTGTTGTTGTTATTTTCTTGTATGTTTATTTTGTATGTCATTTATCCTTAATGATTGTATTCTTGTAAATTTCTTTTTAGGTTTCATTTTAGCATTTCTTTTTCTTATTATCAATTAGTATTTTACAATTTATGTTTATTAGTTTAAGTTTAGCAGTCTAGTATAACCTCATTTTGCAAAGGCTATGTTCGCTAATGATGTTATCCTTCATGTGTTCAATTAGTTTCACAAAGGTTGGGCTTTACCATAAGTCTTATAAGATAATTGCATGAGGTAAGAGGTAAGAGTTAGCCACATGACCGATAAAGGTCTCTAACAATTGGTGGATGCCGCCACTCCTGGCCCATGGTGGGAGCTCTCGACAGTCCCAAGGAGAGATTTTTCCTGCTAATTAATGCCAGCAGCAGGTTTTCGGCTCCTTGAGGAGTGGAAGCATCTGCCTTCATAGATTAGAATTAGGTAAGATAAATCCGTCATACCTTAAAGCCTTACATACAGTCTAGCTTAGTTTCTAGTTTAAGATTACACTTAAGGAGAATAGCTAAATTTTGTTAAAATATCGCAAATTGTTGGTATATAGCTTTTTATTTCTTTTTTCTGTTCTTTTTATTATGTTAACCTTTATTAACTTCACCATTATTATGCATGCAGCACTGAAAAAAAAAAACCTTAGTCAGCCTTAGATTGAGATTTATCTTGGATAAATAAGGGAGGATTGTAGGTTTTGTTATATGTATTTGTAGGGCATTACAGTCTGTCCAGAAATCCAACACTCGTTGGACAGAGCACATACAAAAGTTCAGGAGTTCATAGAACATCTGGTGAGAACCAGAATAACAAAGTCATTAATCCTAAATTTGTGTTCCTCCATGCAAGGGAAAAACTCTTACCCTCTGACAAGAAACAGCTTATGTTCGTGCAAAGTTCCCTTTTTAGGAAATACACTTGCCCTTCCCAAAACTGTTTTCAGTTCTTCCCTTACGGGAAAGAACAGACCCTTTTTCTTACATAAGAAATGACGTCAAAAGAAGGTATAAATGAAACTACATGCTATTCTGAGGACACAGATTAGATTCGATTCGGTATAGACTGTTCAGCTGTATGTTCTGTATTTACTTATTAAAAGAGTTCTCTTGCTGGCAAAGGAAGAAAGGTCTCGTCTCAAATTATTCAATATGAGGACCAGTTCGCCTCAACAGAAGCAACATGGGCTCAAACATGCGGCCCCCGGATTACAAGAGTGTGGACTGCAACCACTGAACTTCTGGCTATGATTTTAGCATACAGTATCTGTAAATGTAGATGAAATTTATGTTGTTTTTGTGGTAACGAGTGGAATCAAATGAATATGCAGTACCACAATGAAATGCTATAGAACACCATCTAGAAATCAGCCATCAGAAACAGGACAGGGCTGCAAATTCAACTTGCTACTCTTTTCCCCTTTTCTATTCGTAACGGTACAGCAGGGTTCGACTCGACTCAACACAGTTCCAAGGCTTTTCTACTATTAACGGTTTGTGGAACAGATCCCTTTTTCTTTTTTTTTTTTTTTTTTTTTTTTTATTTATAAAAGAAACAAGTACAAAAAAAACTTACAATGTCAAACATGGCTCGAGACTTAAGGCATGCATAGCACAAAAGAGAATAAAGGCACATAAACAAAAACAAAAATGTGTTTTGGGCAGCTTACAACAGAAATTCGTTACAGATTGTTTTAGTTTTTAAAGCTTTGGCATTAGTACAGTACTTTAAAGTAGCTAAGTAAGAGGAAATATAATTAGAAAACACTATAAATCTAGGTTTTAGCAAGGAGAATTTACAACTGTGGATGTAAAATTTGGCTAAGAGTAGTATTAAATTTACAACAAAAACTTTCTTACTTGAAATATTT
This sequence comes from Garcialebias charrua, assembly GCA_038048925.1. Classification (NCBI taxonomy): domain Eukaryota; kingdom Metazoa; phylum Chordata; class Actinopteri; order Cyprinodontiformes; family Rivulidae; genus Garcialebias; species Garcialebias charrua. Next base: position 13,767 of record JBBPBX010040348.1, read on the forward strand.
GGACAAAAGAAACCAAACAGTATAATTTTAGCGTCAAATGGTAGGTCAATTTCTAACTTTCTATTTACATACATGAAAATGTCTTTCCAGAACACCTGAGTATGAGAACAGTCCCAGAAGAGATGGATGATGGTCTCCTCAGAGCTGTGGCAGAGTGAACACATTGGGTCTACGTTTGGACGGTACTTGGAGATTATATAGTTTACAGGATAACATTTATGCAGAATCTTTAGGGACACTTCTCGAATCTTATTAGTTATAAAGTATTTTCTAGGTAACAACCAAACATCTTTCCAACAGATATCATTAAATAAATTATCCCAGAAGAATATAGAAGCAGGTTTACTAATACATTCTCTAATTATTAATTCTCTAATACATTTGTTATTTGTTTTTTCACTTAAAAAAGGGTCAGAGTTACCAATGAATAATTCTTCAGTTAAATAGTTCGTGCTGTTGTGTACTGGATTTGACATCAACATTTTTCTCTGGGGTTACTGGCACTAAAACGTGACGTCAGAACACTGTCGGTCACTGATTGGTCAGGGTGTGGAGTCACTGGTGGTTTGAGAAACTTTCACAGCAACCCGATACGCCATTTGCAATAACTTGAACTCGAGGAGCGACTAGATTTATTTTTAAGATTTTAAAAACAATAATAACAACACTGTGGTCTAATGCTGAAGTGTAGACGGTTTTTGTGATTGGTGGTCGACGACAAAATTCAGCGCAAGCTAGATGGAGCTCCACCGATCACACTGGAGCCTCTGAGCCCCCTCAGGCCGGGCAGGGCATCATCTCCCAGGCTCCAAACTCCGCCGGTGACCGCATAAGATCCTCCGTGCTTCTGACCCACAGGAGCATGCGAGGTCTGGGACGGAGGGTGAAAACGATTTTTAAAAACAATTTATGCAAAAAAAATAATGTTTTTTTTTTTTTTCAGTGAAGATTAAAAAATAAAAATGTTGCTGGCTTTATCATGAAATCCTGTTTTGACTTGAATGACTATTAAATAATCTGTTAAAGTTAACTCAGCTGAAAAATCATAAAACACAAAATTATTGGCTCTCAGTAATATTTCCCTCAAATATGTACACCAAAAAAAAAAAAGTTAAATATCCATCCATCCATCCGTCCATTTTCTTCCGCTTATCCGGGGTCGGGTCGCGGGGGTAGCAGCCTAAGTAGGGAGGCCCAGACTTCCCTCTCCCCAGCCACTTGGAGCAGCTCCTCCGGGGGAATCCCAAGGCGTTCCCAGGCCAGCCGAGAAACATAGTCCCTCCAGCGTGTCCTGGGTCTTCCTCTGGGTCTCCTCCCGGTGGGACATGCCCGGAACACCTCACCAGGGAGGCGTCCAGGAGGCATCCTAACCAGATGCCCGAGCCACCTCAACTGGCTCCTCTCGATGTGGAGAAGCAGCGGCTCTACTCCGAGTCCCTCCCGGATGACTGAGCTTCTCACCCTATCTCTAAGGGAGAGTCCAGACACCCTGCGGAGAAAACTCATTTCAGCCGCTTGTATCCGAGATCTTGTTCTTTCGGTCATAACCCAAAGCTCATGACCATAGATGAGGGTGGGAACGTATCGATCGGTAAATTGCATCATTTAAAAAGTTAAATATAAAAATAAAAATAAAGTTAGAATAAAGTTAAACTTTATTCTAACCCACAGATGTACAAACCACAAAACAAGAATTAAACTTTAAAGCAAAGCTAAAAAGAAAAGAAAACTGAACAAGAAACAACCACATATCCAACTGAACAATAAAAGCTGACACAATGAGTGCAAATACATCAAATGATGAAGAAAACCTATACAATTTTAATGTTTTTGTAGAATCTGGTTCATCAGAGATTTAATGATGAACTAAAGTTCAATAAAAGTTCATTAGTAGTAGTGTATATATGTATGGTGATCTATTGTTACAGCTAAAAACAGGTATCTGTCATGCAAGTTCCAAGACTAGGTAAATGGGGAGGGTTTTGTCAGGAAGGGGGTCAAGTCACTGTGTACTGTATACTGTACTCCACAGGTTGAATATGATGTAGAGGACAAAAAGAAACTTTGAAAGAATCTAGATGAAGTGACAAGAGTACAGTACAGAGCAGACCTGCGTTGACATATTGGTGAAAATAAATGAAAACATGTAGACGAGATGGACAGATTTTGAAACAAGGAATGTAAGCAGGAATAACAAATGATGGTGGATTTTACCAAGTGGATAGTCAACACCCATTTTCAAAAGAGGAATGAATTTTTCATTCATTCAACCTTTGTTTTTACAGGCTAGCCTCGTTGAGCCACGGGGACTCATTTACAAGAGGGACCTGTCTCACTCACACCTAGGGTCAATTTAGAGTTACCAATCAGCCTAACATGCATGTTTTTGAACTGTGGGAGGAAACCGGAGCACCCGGAGAAAACCCACGCATGCACGGAGAGAACATGCAAACTCCACCCAGAAAGGCTCCCGGACTGGGATTTGAACCGGGGACCTGCTCGCTGAGAGGCAGCAGCTCTACCAGTTGTGCCACCGTGCTGCCCATATGGGGTGATCTTTAAGAGTGGAGGCAGGAGTACGCCAGTAGACTAAATTCTGTGTGGACAAGGTCTCCTGGGGGAGCTTGGGGACTGTTGGGGCAGGAGAGAGCACGGCCAGAAGTTGTATACGATGACTGGACACCCCTGATCCAGGTGGTAAGCGCTTCCTGATGACTGGGCTAGGGATGCAAGATATTGGATTTTTGGCCAATATCCGATATGTTAAAACTTATTTGGCCAATAACAGATACCAATATACTTTCCTTTGTCAGAACATGGCCCTTATTTAGGCTGATTTGCTACAATTGTGTAACAACTGTAAGAGCTGGTGATATATATTCAGTAACAGCCATATGATATGCATAGCACTTTAACTTGTATTAAATGAAAAGTGTTATGTTATTTAGGCTATTAGCATTAGTCACCTGCAATGCTGTCTCACTTGTGGAGGCTTGTTCCAGGTTCGTAGGGGCTGTGTGGGTCCTCTGCACTCCTGTGCATGAAGGACAGCCTTTTTAAGTTCAAAGTTTTTCTCATTGTGCTATAAAACCAATCATGCAAACGGGGCTAACACGACGTCCAAATGTCTGTGGTAAAACTCACCCAATTGCTATTGGTTAGCTTCTCAATGACATTGGAAATGACGGCTTGTAACTCGGGTAAACCTACGTCGGAAAAATATTTCTCACTGGGGACGATGTAGCGAGGATCAACATGATCCAAAAATCTTCCGAATCCAATATCCTCAATGGAAAAAAAACTTCCACACCGCTGATATTTTGACTTCTTCCTCTCCGCTGTGAGATCAGGTAGGCACGCGTCATCATGTTGTGCTGGTGCTACAGGCATTGCCAGTCGGTTGTCATACAAAAATAGCGCCTTTTATATCGGCAAGTTATTTTGATGGAATGTCCAATATTGAACTTCAATGCTAATATCAGCTGATACTGATACCATGCCAATAATATCATGCATCCATAGACTGGCTACTACAGCAACAGTAACTAGAGAGACAGGTAGGTGCTCTGTCATCTGAACAAAGAATAAGTGATAAGGAAAACTGGTGGTGGAGAAATGAATTGCAGGAAGCTATTCAAAGAAAGAGGGTAGCCAAAAAGAAACTGTCAGTTTACTAAAAATGGGACATTTAAAGTATAACCCAGATTCCAATGAACACAAACTTTTGTTGTTGCAATGTGTGCACACCAGCGGACCTGCTTCCAGCTAACCCAATTTCAATGTGGCAAAAGTGGAACGTGGCTTTATTGGTTGTTTTTGGTCCACACTGTTGATTTATGTGCAGAGGTGAGAATGACCGACCAACCACTAAAATATCTGACTTTGAAAAAACATTTGCGTCTGCCAGAAGTAAGGTCAATATTATCTGCCCAAAAATAGGAATTAGGTGAACTAAGTAGCATTTTGTTTTCAGTCGGTAATCAGGAAATAATTATTCTAAATTAAATGTAAATTAAAGGACTGCCAAGTTTTTTGGACAAAAATTACAGTAATGAGACACAGACTGTCTCAAAACATTCATACGTTATTAACCTTTTTGGTTTGATAAAACAATACTGACATAACAGCCTGAGGAAAAAAAATATATTAAAGGTTTGAGTGTACAAATGTTATACCATAAAATACTATAAAATTGCTTTAAATTGAGAGGATGTGTTATTAATCCAACAAGACAGTAAAATAAAAATCCACAGAGACTGAAATAAATTAATTTGTTGTAAACAAAATGATTTGGCTGATAGAAACTACATTTCAGTCATCACTGTAGCGACAACAGAAAAGGTAATTCTGACAAAGTCACTGTGATTGAATATGTCCGTTTATCTTTCTCCTGGATGGCAGATGGCAAACAACAGGTGAAAAACACAAGGACAAAGGTAGTAATAAACTGCCTGGCCTAAATAAATAAAAAAAATGGCCACCTGGATTTAACTAAGTAGGTACGTGCCTCCTATTGGATAATTACTGCATGGGCGATTATCTTTCAGCTGGCAACAAGTTATTTAACCCCAACTGGTGCAATGAGTTGCTTCTCATTTCTTTAAACAACCATGTCGAAAGCCACATCGTGTGGTCGTGGAAAAGATGTCAGTCTGTTTGAGAAGGGTCATATCATTGACATGCATCAAGCAGAGAAAACAACTAAGGAGGTTGCAGAAACTACCGGTACTAAAATTGGGTTAAGAACTGTCCAACACATTATTAAGAACTGGAAGGATAATGGGGACCCATCGTCTTCGAGGAAGAAATGTGGCTGGAAAAAATTCCTGAATGATCGTGATCGGCGATTACTTAAATGTTTGGTGAAATCAAATCAAAGAAAAACAACAGTAGCACTGAGGGCTATGTTTAATAGTGAAATTAAGAGCATTTCCACACACTCAGTGCAAAGAGAACTTAAGGGATTGGGACTGAACAGCTGTGTAGCCTCAAGAAAACCACTAATCAGTGAGGCTAACCAGAAAAAAAGGCTTCAATTTACTAGGGAGCATAAAGATTGGACTCTGGAGCAATGGAAGAAGGTCATGTGATCTGATGAGTCCAGATTTATCCTGTAGAGTGATGGGTGCATCAGGGTAAGAAGAGAGGCAGGTGAAGTGATGCACAGATCATGCCTAGTGCCTAGTCATCAATGCAAGATCTTGGTGAAAAATTTAAGCAACACTGGACGGAAGTAGATCTTGTGACATTGCAGAAGCTTATCGAAACAATGCAACAGCGAATGCATGCTGTAATCAAAGCCAAAGATGGTCCAATGAAATATTGGTGTGTAATCTTTTTTTTTCATTTTGGTGGCGACTTGTTTTTTTGGCCATGCAGTGTATTTCTGTGTCAGATATTTGGACCACTGTGACTGAATCAATTCAGAAAACATACAAATTTATTGTGTTATTTAGAGAAACAATGAACCTAGTTGAGTGTACAACTGGATTGTATTAAAATAAAGTTGTTTCAGACATCCACAAAACCCTGAAATAATCACTATAAATTATATAAACATCTTCCCCCATTCAAGATGGCCAATGTCTACATTTTTGTCACAAGTATTTCTTCGTAAAACCTTTAGGATGAATAAAATAAAACGTCCTCTTCCATTTGTGAAACAGAAAACTTCAAGCAGACTCATTTAAATTAATCCATAGCAGTGTTTGACTTGGTATCTCCCTGATCTTCAAATGTTTTTTTGTTTTTAAACAAGCTCACTAATAAAAGGTCAAAGGTGAGCCCTGTTTGGCAGCCTCAGAGTAGTGGCACACCCCTCATCTTGCGGATGACGTTGGCTATCCGCTTGGCCAGTCCTGGGCTGGGTTCTTCTACCTGGAAGCTTCGAGTCAGAAGGTTGTAAAGGGAGCCGTAGCCCACGGCCACAACAGTGCAGGTCAGGCAGATGACATTATAAGGCATGCTGAAGTCTGGAGTTGGCAGGTTGACCAACAGAGGTTCTGTGTAGACCCGCACAAAGTAGCTGGACTCCTCTTTGCAGGGAAAGCTGGTGGAAGATAGTAGAACTTTGACTTTAGACTAAAAAGACAAGAAAGTTCAGACATCAAAAACGTTCCCTTAAGAAAAGCACAGAGAAGCCTGTACTCACAAGCTGCTGAAAAGTGGTCGCTCCTGAGTGTTGTTTGTGTCCATGGCGACAGTGCTTGGAACAAGTGCACTTATAACTGAAGACCTAAATATAAAAACAAATGTATGTGAAAAAAAGATTTTTTGTTTGAAATCCTAAAGGTAAGACATTTTTACATGAAAAACTACAATAACAAGAACTATGCATTTATGATTCACCTAAAGGGAAACATTTTCTAATGATCTCAAATGCAAGACTTTGCATATTGTATTTATTGTTTATTTGTCATATGCAAGTTAACACAAAGTCATCAATGCAATGAAATGTTCAGGATGAGAAGAACAGTTTCGACTCATTATAAAAACAAGAAATATGAAAGCATGCAATAAAAGTACAAATAAAGTACCAAAAAGTGAAAAAGAAATATATTTACAAAGTACAAAAGAAATATAGTAAACAAACCCAACGTAGAAGCCGTGGTTGGGATCAGGGGTGTACTCGGTCCATTTAAGCAGAGCCCTCTCAAACTGCACTGTAACCTCAGTAACGGAGTGTGGAGGAAGCTGCACCAGCATTTCCAGCAGGTGGGGCCGCATGCGGTCCTTAGAGGGCTGGTAGTGGATATAACCTGGTAAAAGAACCAAAACTTGAGCAACAACCTGTAAACTCTGTTCAAGATTAAACAATGTATTGTTCTGTCACCTTAAAAGAAATGAAACTATCTACTATGACAGACACTATCTTAAAGTTTGATCAAAAAAACAGGCAACAATAAATCACTGAAGAGGTCTTCCACCACAACCTAACAAAAAGTGTGGTACAAGGGTGCCACCTTGTGGAAAAATAATGACGCTGCAGGTACCATGAAAGCATTTACTGTATCAAGAAACAAGGACTTGTGTTGGAAATCTGGACTAATACTTACAGTGATTGATAAGTGCAAATGCTCTGCAAACAGCTAAATGCACAGCAAACAGTTTAGGTGAAATGTGCTGCAAACACATGAACCAGGCAAACCCCAAGATAAAAAACAAATGCAACAGATGAATGCTGCAAAAGAAAAAAATCTGCAATCACAGGAAATAAACTGGAGAAAAAAACATACAGCCAACAAAACAAATGCAAATGAAAAGTGCTGCACATACCAAAAACACTAAAACCCCAAAACAACTGAAAGTAAGAAACTCTGCAAACTCACTCCTCAAAACCAAAGTGCACCAGACCAGAAGGAGGACTCAACCAACAAGTCAACTGAGACCAGACTCCCTTAAAGGCATTATAGCTGAGCCACTGGCAAAAACGTTGCTTACATTAGTTTAATGTGCACTGAGTACTTAAAATTACAACCTATTTTATTTTTAAAATAAATGTTTTCTAGTTATTTTATGCCTGGTTATACGAAAATAAAAGTGGTGAGGCTGGAATTGGTTTGAAAAGGATGGCAAACCCAATAATTTATGGCAAAATCCTAAATGCATCTGTTTAATGCTAAGTACAATACCAAGAGTATTTAAGGAACATATGTTCTGTCCTAATGTATACATAAAATATGCATTAAGGGAGTATGTTTACTTCATAAAGATTAGTGAACTTGGTTACAAATATTTAGAAATGTGGCAAAAAATATCTTTGAATTGATAGACCTTTTAATAAAAACACATATCAGTGATATAGCCTCATACTAAACACTAAAATTATTGGGAGTATTTCTACTTTACAGTGACAGGTTTTAGAAATGTGCCAATATCCTAGTTGGACTTACTGCTAGTTTTAAACCTCTACACCCTAATTCAGAGAAAACTTCATATTGGAGCAAATTTATCTAACACTTTATTTTCTTAAAATATTGTCTCTGGTTTTCCTTTGAAATACAAAACGGATTCCAAAAAAGTTGGGACAATAAACAAATTGTGAATAAAAACTGAATGCAATGATGTGGAGGTGCCAACATCTAATATTTTATTCAGAATAGAACACAAATCACAGATCAAAAGTTTAAACTGAGAGAATGTATCATTTTAAGGGAAAATATGTTGTTTCAAAATTTCATGGCGTCAACAAATCCCAAAAAAGTTGGGACAAGTCCATTTTTACCACTGTGTGGCATCCCCCCTTCTTCTTACAACACTCAACAGACGTCTGGGGACAGAGGAGACCAGTTTCTCAAGTTTAGAAATAGGAATGCTCTCCCATTCATGTCTAATACAGGCCTCTAACTGTTCAATCGTCTTGGGCCTTCTTTGTCGCACCTTCCTCTTTATGATGCACCAAATGTTCTCTATAGGTGAAAGATCTGGGGCCTCATGTACAAAGACTTGCGTGGACTTCTTACTGAAACGTGACGTACGGTCAAATCCAGAAAACGGCGTACGCACAAAAAAATCCAGATGTATCAAACTGTGCGTACGCCGGAATCCACGCACATTGCTTTTGTACATCACAATCAACGTGGAATTGAGCGCACATGAGAGAGTGGCCGACTCCGCCTTTGACACGCCTCCATATAAATATGCAAATTCATTTAAATATGCCCTGCACCAGAGGAATGTCGTCTTGTCCCATCATGCATCACGTTCTTCAACTGCTAAAACAGCTAAAAATAAACAAAAAACAAGAATTTAAGCTGTGCAAGACTATTCAGTCTTTCTGTTTTTTATATTTTTTGCAGGTTTTCATTTAAATATGCCCTGCACCAGAGGAATGTCGTCTTGTCCCATCATGCATCACGTTCTTCAACTGCTAAAACAGCTAAAAATAAACAAAAAACAAGAATTTAAGCTGTGCAAGACTATTCAGTCTTTCTGTTTTTTATATCTTTTGCAGGTTATATTCTAATTGCGTCCATGTGGATGTAATAATTGTTAATCATGTGTGTTTGGTGTGAACAATAATGATTTTCACATCATGAACAGTTTCTCAGAATCACCTCTAGGTGTCGCCAATGGAACCAAAACCACAGAAACGTGCGTACGCCAGCCCTGGAGTTGGCGTGGGGCTGCGCACATTTCCACGTTCAGTTCTGTTTTGATACATACGGAGTTTTGCGTGGAAAATGGCGTACGCAAGGTTTTTGTGCGTACGCACCGTTGATACATGAGGCCCCTGGACTGCAGGCTGGACATTTCAGTACCGGATCCTTCTCCTACGTAGCCATGATGTTGTGATTGCTGCAGAATGTGGTCTGGCATTATCTTGTTGAAAAATGCAGGGTCTTCCCTGAAAGAGATGACGTCTAGATGGAGCATATGTTGTTCTAGAACCTGAACATAGTTCTCTGCATTAATGGTGCCTTTCCAGACATGCAAGCTGCCCATGCCACAAGCGCTCATGCAACCCCATACCATCAGTGATGCAGGCTTCTGAACGGAGCGTTGATAACAACTTGGGCTATCCTTGTCCTCTCTGGTCCGGATGACATGGCGTCCCAGTGTTCCATAAAGAACTTCAAATCGTGACTCATCTGACCACAGAACAGTCTTCCATTTTGCCACACTCCATTTTAAATGACCCCTGGCCCAGTGCAAACGTCTGAGCTTGTGGAGCTTGCTTAGAAATGGCTTCCTCTTTGCACTGTAGAGTTTCAGCTGGCAACGGCAGATGGCACGGTGGATTGTGTTCACTGACAATGCTTTCTGGAAGTATTCCTGAGCCCATTCTGTTATTTCCTTGACAGTGGCATTCCTGTTTGAGGTGCAGTGACGTTTAAGGGCCCGGAGATCACGAGCATCCAGTAGAGTTTTACGGCCTTGACCCTTACGCACAGCGATTGTTCCAGATTCTCTGAATCTTTTGATGATGTTATGCACGGTTGATGATGATAACTTAAAAGTCTTTGCTATTTTACGCTGGGTAACACCATTCTGGTATTGCTGCACTACCTTTTGTACCTTTTGAATTGAAAAAGACTTCTGGACAGAAGTCGAAACGTTTTCTGCAACAAATAAAGTCCAGTTGATCCTGTATTGAACGCCTTCTGGTATTGCTGCACTATCTTTCTGTGCAACAATGGTGGAATTGGTGATCCTCTTACCATCTTGGCTTCTGAGAGACACTGACACTCTGAGAAGCTCTTTTTATACCCAATCATGTTGTCAATTGACCTAATTAGTGTTAATTGGTCTTCCAGCTGTTCGTTATATGCTCAATTTCCTTTTTCCAGCCACTTATTGCTACTTGTCCCAACTTTTTTGGGATTTGTTGACACTGTGAAATTTTGAATCAACATATTTTTCCTTTAAAATGTTACATTTACTCAGATTAAACTTTTGATCTGTCATCTATGTTCTATTACAAATAAAATATTGACATTTGCCATCTCCACATCATTGCATTCAGTTTTTATTCACAATTTGTTTAGTGTTCCAACTTTTTTGGAATCCGGTTTGTAGTTAGACTTACTGCTAGTTTTAAACCTCTACACCCTAATTCAGAGAAAATTTCATATTGTAGCAAATGTATCTAACACTTTATTTTCTTATAAATATTGTCTCGGGTTTTCCTTTGAAATAGAAAATTACATTATTTAAAGCCCTTGTCTTGCCAATGTTTAATTTTATGTCTTACTTTACTTTTTAACAGTAGCTATTTTGTTTCCTTACATTACCAAAACCTCTTTTTAGTAGAGATTTTTTTTAAATCCTTGCATACTAAGAAAGCATTATGACTTCAGAAGGTGGCTGCTTAGCTCCAATGGCCCTCATGCACGAAAATGTTCTTATTCTAATCCTAAATTCCTCCTACTTTTGTTCGTACGAAGCGTTCGTACGAACATGCCACGTCAGAACCAACAAACTCTTCTATCCACAGGAAAAGCGTGTAAACGGGCTGCTGAAAGGTGATGAATTCCACCTGTTCTACTCACCTGCGCGTGCTCGCGTGAATGTAATTTACATAATTTCCACACCTCAAAACACCATATAAGGCCACGCTTCCTGCCTTCTGACAGCAGGAAGTGTCCATTCATTCAAACACATGAAGTAAAATGAGGAACTTCACGCGTTCGGAGATCTGCTCTCAGTCGCGCTGTGGCTACCCCCCCCCCCTGCAGGTGTCGGATGGTCAAATATCTTTAATGTTAGTGTAAAGTTTGTAAACAACTGTGTAGTTTCACTTATTCAGAAGAGCTGTGGCGCACCGCTGCCCCCCCCCCGCAAGTGTCGGATGGTCAAATATCTCTAATTTTAGTGTACTGTGTTACATTATAGTTTCACTTATTCAGAAGAGCTGTAGCGCACCGCTACCCCCCCACCCCCCGCAAGTGTCGGATGTGTTTTTCAACAGAAGCATTTTAAAATGTCTCTAAACTACAGTTAACTTCATATTAATATTGTAGTGCATGCTGTGTGTCCCGTGGGTCGTACAGTATCAGAAATCAAGAATAAATGGTTTGATCTGAAAATGGCTTCAAACAAACGTCTCGCCGCAGCACGACAGGTGGACAGTCTGCGAGATGGAGCAGACTTACTGCAAGACGCGCGATGATCCACACTCAGATGACAGTGCGCCCGCAGTCAACAGGCAGCTTAAATAAAAAATGACATGAAACGAATGAATAAGCCGGTTTCGCTTTGTTCTCCCCTCTCTCTGCGGTGCTGGTGTGTGTGTGTGTGTGTGTGCGTGTGTGTGTGTCTGCTCGACAGTCGCGCGGCGTGGGGGGGGCATGCCGACACTGGCGCGGGGGGACCCCGTGCCCACTGTTGGCACGGGGTGGGGGGGCGTGTGCCACACCACGCGCGGGGGCGCACGGTGGTCGAGTGGGGCGCGGGGGGGGGGGTTTGAAGCCGCTTTCTTTTAATTTAACATATTTGTGTCGTTGCATTTAATTCTTTTTAAACTCAGAATATTTTCTAAATAACGAAATATAAGTGATTAGTGATGGAAATCCATCTGGATAACGGCGGACCGACTGCTCGTAAAATATACGACAGGTCCAGACCACACGTACATTTTGTTCGTATCTGAAAAAAATCTTAGGATACGAAAACATTGTTGGATGCCACAAATGATCCTTAATCACTCGTACGCACAGGATAAGCACATATCTGTGCGTACGAACGGTTTGTGCATGAGGCCCATTGTCTTTACAGGGATTCTAATGCATACAGGGGTTACCGGTACTTACAGGGGTTCTAGTGTACATAGACTGTGTGTACATAATCTCGTTCCACCACATGTACCACATGTTGTGTGTATGACAAATAAATCTCTCTGGCTCTAGTACCATATGACTTGCCCTTTCTGGTTTGATAAATTTCCATTTTGAGGAGGGTTTCAGTGTTTTTTTGGTATTTGCAGCAGTTTATTCTTTGCATTTGTTTTGTTGGTTGTATGTTTTTTCTTCCATCTATTCTTTATGATTGCAGCATTTTTCTGTTGCATTTGATTTTTTATTATTTTTATGAGTTAGCATCATTTACGTGTTTGCAGCAATTTAAGCTGTTTGCGGATCGTTTGTACCCGTTGGCTACCGCACATACTGGCCTGTTGAAAGGATGACTCCCAACTCAAGAAGAAGATTGACTTTCTAGGAATAAACTTTGGAAACACTGCAAAAACGAGTAATGGCAAAACCAATAATGGTAAAAACATGAACACTAACAGCCATGTGGTTCAAAATGTCCTGATGAATGCTTAATAATCCAGGTAGAAAAATCTAACAAGGATAAATCAGGTCTTCTGGATGGATTCCTGTTTGTTGAAACTTTTTGTCTTTTGGATCTCATAATGGAAAGTGCTTCACTTCTTAAGTTGTAGAAACAATTTTGAATCAAAAACAAGACATGTTACTGATTTTGTTTCAGAAATGTAAAAAAGAGCTTGGTAATTCGATATTTTTTGTGCATATAAAAATTGCTGCAGTGTTACCCTCATCACTCTTTGTAGGAAAATTACCAGTTCAAGCCAACATCACAGCACATTAGAATACTTGCATCTGTCTGACCGATTTGCTTTAGGTGTGGGTCAGTCTTTATGAGGGACATTGTGCGGTAAAAATCACTTTGCTGTTAAATCTACACAATATAAGTTCATTTAACTATAAAACTTATGTTTGCTTTTTCAGACACTTAAATAATGTTTAAAAAACAGTTTTAGTTTACAAGAGGTCAGGTTTTCCAAATTGTTATAATGCTTATCTGCTTTTTAAGGATACGATAAACTTACTAGGCTTATTGTCTTTTCCCTTGCTGGTCACGGTGAGGGTGTGGACGTAGAGACGTAGATACCAAGGAACGGAGTCCAGCAGCAGCACCGGGAAAGACCTGAAGGGGTGATTGTTGTACATTAAGGTATGAATCTCTCCTGTCTGCAGCCCATATCCAGCAACGTAACGTTCGGCGTGGAGCAAGGGGCGGAGCATGTCACCTGCAGGCAGGAAACCAGAGACAAATTTTAATGATAGAAAAACTCAAAATGAATTCATTAAATGAAGGAGAAATGTGAATAAAGATGCAGGACTTCAGTCTGTTTCTTTTTTGACTGAGAACAGCTGAAAACTACACACTGACGTCTTTTGGGAAACCATTTTTGTTGTGCCATTTAATCAACAATGTCTCTCAGAAAGAGGAGTCAGCATCTGCTTTTGTCACTCACCCTCACTGGATTTCCAACGGATCAGCAAGTTGAGGGAGCGAACAGTCCCGAAGGTGATCTGTTGGGTCAGGTCGTAAACGGAGAAGGTCCGCCTGTCCCCCAGCACCACAGCCTGGCTCAGCAACGGAGTGGCTGGGATGAGCTCAAACAGCTCCTCCTGCAAAATATAATCAGCTGTGATCAACTTCAAACGGCTGCAGAACTTTTCCATCTTTGTATTCAGGTAATAATACTTTAAAAAGTCTATCCTGTATGAATTCAAAATAACTTTAATCTTAACACTGCTTTGACCATTTTTTTTAGATTTATTTTACATTCCAATATTTTACATTTAGTGTTTCTGAGGAACAGCTTCTACCCTCAAGCTGTTAAGACTCATAAATCCCTAATCAGGATTATTAATGTGGGGGGGGGGATCACTGTAATGCCACTTTGTTGATATGTGCTGCTGATTATCCATGCTGTTGAAATCATGCTGCTGATTTATTTCATGTTGCTGTATTCATTCTTACTCATCTACTCATGTTCGTGCTGCTGTTGTTCGGCGTATTGTTTTGCACTATTAGTGTTTAGTGCATTTCTTAGTTTAGTGTATTTCTTAGTTTATATCTTAGATCCTTAGTACCATTTCTTTTACAATTTATATTTTTTGCTATTGTTGGATGTAACTGGGACACTGTGTACTCAATTCCGTTTCACCTCATGTACCACATGTGATGCGAATGACAATAAAGAACCTGGAACTTGAACTTTAGTCTTAAAAATAAATAATAAATAGCAGATGTGAAAATCCAACCTGTGGGTTGTCTGTGATGTCGATGTATATTTTACTGGAGGAGGCCAGTGGGCAAGCTTCGGTCAGGGTCCGAGAGAACATCTTGAACAAAGACCACTCTAAAGAAAAAAGAAATGGGGTGGGGGTGGTTGAACTCAAATTATGGCTAAAAGCAAGAAAAACTAGCTTTTTATCCCACCTCGTTTGCCTTGTCCAGAGGTGTGCAGGTCAAAGACAACATTCAGCGTCTGCCTCAGCTCCCAGGACGTAGTTTTGCACAGGGAGTCTTGACACACTGGTCTTATGTGCACTGCCTGAGAATGAAAACTGCTGTGGAAGAGTTTCTCTGACTTCAGCAGAACAGCAAGACCAGCCTGCAAATTCACAAGTCAGAGAAAAATATAAATAATGTTGGCAAGTTTAACACAGGAAGCTCAGACAAATACACAAAGAAATCTACCTTGGATCCACATGGCAACAGTTTCTTCCAAGGTGTCAGATTCTCAGTGCAGACAATTTCCCGTGGGAGGGTGGCATAGCGAAGGAAGCGATGGTCTGTCACTTAAATTTCAACAAAAAAACAGAAATCAGTGTACAAAAGTGTATTCTTGACAGACAGCGCCCCTGCATTTCTTTACTTCTCTGTTTCTCTGTTATTTACTGTCTTAGAAAGCAACAAGTACAAAAACAAAATGTAACTTTTGATTGGATGTAGGGGTGCAGGAAAAAAAATTTGATTTTTTCAAGAATCTAGATTCTTAGTCCTGGCGATTCAGAATAGATTCTGAAAGCCCCTAAATCTATTTATTTTTAATTTTTTTTACTAAATATGAATCAATATGTTAAAAAAAACTGAAGTCTGTATTTTATTTTGAGTTAAAGGTTAATGCACTATGGTAGGCTGAAGTCTGTTTATAGATACACTTTATATACATTTTATACTACTATGCAATAACTCAGGACAGTATTACACTTTTATCATTTCATTTTATGCTTATGTCATTAAATGTTTAGTGTTTTAGTGTTGGTGTAACTGTCAGGACAGTGTTACACTTTTACTATTTTATGCTTATGTTTATTAAATGTTTTAGTGTTTTAGTGTTTAAATGGTTACTTTTGCACCGAGGGACTGAGAGAGAAATGCAATTTCAATC
>JBBPBX010040349.1:11568-29414 GCA_038048925.1 Garcialebias charrua
CCACTCTTTGCAAATGTCAATGCTAGAACCTTCAGTTTATTTTATAGATATACTTTTTATACTTTTTTATACTACTATGCAAAAACTCAGGACAGTATTACACTTTTATTATTTCATTTTATGCTTATGTTCATTAAATGTTTAGTGTTTTAGTGTTGGTGTAAATTTTCATACTTTTATACTACTATGCAAAAACTCAGGACAGTGTTACACTTTTACTATTTTATGCTTATGTTTATTAAATGTTTCAGTGTTTTAGTGTTTAAATGGTTACTGTTGCACCGAGGGACTGAGAGAAACGCAATTTAATCCTGTGTATGTCCTGTACATATTGCAGTTCTGACAATAAAGTTGACTTTGACTTTGACTTTGATATTCGCAGAACTCTCCTTAAAAAAACACAGAAGAAGAAGTTTTACTTACAGGATGAACGTAAACAAACCTGAGCACACAAAATGGACCCGCACCAGGTTTTAATGACGGTGGAGACATTACTGCACTCCCTGACTGAGCTACAGGGAATACAAATCAATTTGAGCTCTTTCAAAGTTTCTAGTAGAAATGTTGTGTCGCTCACCGACCAGTTTTGCTTCCCCAACATGCTAATATTATTAGCATTAGCCAGGCGGAAACACGTGAGGTAGACAGGTCACACATGCACAGTCAGGTCAGTTTTACATGATCAGAAAAAAATGAACGAATGAATGATTATTAATCGGCATAAACCACCCATTTTGTTCTGATTACAAATTCTTGCGGATGGAGCTGAATCCACTAAGAATAATCTGAATGGGCATTTACATGACACATTTTTATTCCGAATGACCATTTAATCTGATTACTTATGTCCATGTACCGGTAAACATAGCTACTGTGTCAACCTCACAGACAGAAACTAGAAGTTGGTTCCACAAGAGATGAGCCTGAAAACTCAAAGATCTTCCTCCCATTCTGCTTTTGGAAACTCTAGGAACCACAAGTAAACCTGCAGTCTGAGAGTGAAGTGCTCTGTTGGGAAAATATGGAACAATAAGATCTGTAATATAAGATGGAGCTAAGTTGCTGAGGGCTTCGTAGGTTAGAAGTAAGAAAAAGGGTAATTTGTGAAAAGAGAGCATATACTTGTATATGTGTGATTATGAGTACATTCTTTGGCCATCAGTACTTTTTTTTTTACAACTTCTTCTGTAATAAGACACTGTCTATATTATCACTGAGACTGTGTGTCTGTCTGAGTGTGAGATTCAGAAAGACAGTGTGTGTGAGTGTGTGTGCGTGTGTGTGTGTGTGTGTGTGCGTGCGTGTGTGTGTGTGTGTGTTGTACTCTAATTAGCACCTAAACACACAGGAGAGTGCCTAAGCCAGACAGCAGATAAATCAGACAAAGCTATAAGATCGTAACACTCCTCAGAAGGTATCAGCTGTGTGGTGCAGCTTCGCCACACTTGATAAATTGACAACACTGCAACGGGTACAAGCAGCAGCTACTTTCCTGTTCCAAAGTATGGGTTTATGAGACATTTTTGTCTTTTTGTCCTGGATGATGAGACATGAACTCACAAAGGTTTTCCCCTCTCCTCCAGTTTCATTTGTTCACACATGCCCGCTGCATTTCTATAGGTTTCCTTCCAATTACCAGCATTACTCAAAGTCAAAGCCTCGCCAAGCACATTTTTCATGTTTCACATCCCTCACTCTATTTCATTAATTTGAAAATCCAACCGAGCTGCTCTGCACAAACACAACAGCGGCGGCAAGAAATGAGCTCGCTCCCTGATGTGTGCTTTTTATCTTGGTTGGGCCAGCGTTGGCCTTCCTCTTTGCTGCTGGAGGCAGTACATGAAGGAGACAGATCCCAGCAGTACAGTATGGTCTGGTGTGTCCCCACCCCAGGGGAGTCTGGGAGAATGAGTCCCAGTGGAGGTTTGTGTAAATGCTAGAGGGAGTATTTGCCCCAGACTAGCCTCATTTGCAGTAATGGATGTGTCTGTGTTATTGATAGTGGAACCAGCAGGAAAAAAAGTGAATGAACCTTTAATGCATGCGCTGCTGTCCTTGTAGGTGAACTGTTTATATTAAAGGGGACCACAGATTCAAAATTCACTTTTTAATGGTTTTTTTACTCATCTTTGGGTATGTACTTCCTAAAAAAAAACAGTACTAGGGCCAAAGAAATGCACCCAGTGGTTTATTTACTCTAAGTAGATTTATTTGTCTGTGATAGAAACACTTCGTTCTCACTTCCTGCGGTTTGTGACGTCACAAACCGCAGCCACAACCCACACCAAACCTGAGTCCAGCCCCTCACCTGATTCCTGATTTCATCTCATCTTTTGTTTAAATGTTCTTAATTTCATGTGTACAGCACTTTGTTGCAGCTGTGGTTGTTTTAAATGGCTTTATAAATAAAGTATAATTGTTATTTTTACGTTTTAGTTCAATTTTTAGCGATCGCTCCCAACGCGCAGCCGGCAGAAATAAAACGAGCAGACCGCCGGCGAAGGGACCATCTGCGTGCGGGAACTGCTGGGAGCTGCTGGCTTTTGAGGTCCGTGGGGTCCGGTCAGAGGTTGCCTCATACGGATAAATTAACTGGAGACACTCGGTGAACTTTGTGTGTGTGTGGACTGAAGCAGCGATCGCTCCCAAAAGTGCCGCATGCAACGAGCGGTTAACTGGCGGTGTGCCGGAGGAGGAAGAGCTATCATTAGCCTCGGAGGTGGGCTAATGAGTTTGCACCAGAGCTGTCACACGAGCAATCTTTGCTCCACACATGCTATTAGTCAGCATCAGAACTAAAGAGCCTTTAGCTCAAACAAACTCCCTTCCAAGAGTACTCATCAAATGGCCAAAGGTGGACGGAGAGCACCCTTGGACCCAACAATCTGTTTCACAGATCACTTCACCAGAAGCTCTGCTTTTCTTCAAACTGTTTCATGCAGAAAACCTCCGTGCCTCTCAGTTCTCAGCTTCAGATTTAAGAAGGGAGTTGCAGTAGGTGGTAGCAGCAGCAACCAATTAAGCCTGATTAGAGAGGTGCTGAGTAAAAAAAAGGTGCTTTCAGCAGGTTGCTGGGTTCAGCAACAAACTACAGCCTAAATAAAAACAACAATGATTGTTTTTAAAACTCTCTCACCCCCAGGGTACATAACACCTCCACCGAAAGTATTTTTTTATGAGTGTGATGTGGATGTGAGGGGAAACACACATTCGCTCATACAAAAATAAAATAGGGCCGTAGAGGTTAAAAATGTAGCTGTCAAATCACTTGAATGGACTAAAAACATCATTAAAAACTAGTCCATAAAAACTGCTAACAAATATTCTACAGTAACACTCAAAATGTTTTAAAACAAAAAAGGCGTCTCTGATCTGACTTTATTCTGAAAGGCTTTTGTTTTTCTTGACAAACGCTAACATCATGTTTGATGAGGTCAGTCAGTGATGAAGAGAGTCGACTTTTGTTTGCAGGCCAGGAGAAATTGTTCTCCTCCTTACCAGCACTGGTTAGTGTTGGATAACTCTCTCCATTCGATTGTGACGCCAATTTCTGGTCAGGAGTAACAGATTTGATTTCAGCTATTCTGAAAACACAAGAGAGAGGATTAGACAAAGTGTAATGGTCAACATGAGGTGTCAATTTCTCATGCGGCAAAGTCAGGAACAAGTCTTTTTCTTCAAACTCATCTCCTGCTTCTTGTCGAGGACACGGTCCCACATCATTCACCATCCTCTCTTTGTTGTCTGTAGTGGTTGACTGAACTAGGGTTTGTTCAGTTTCTAACAGCTTTGTGAAAGACAGTGAAGCAGAGCTTCTGGTGAAGTGATCTGTGAAACAGATTGTTGGGTCCAAGGGTGCTCTCCGTCCAACTTTAGCCATTTGGTGAGTACTCCTGGAAGGGAGTTTGTTTGAGCTAAAGGCTCTTTAATTCTGGTGCTGACTAATAGCACGTGTGAAGCAAAGATTGCTCGTGTGACAGCTCTGGTGCAAACTAGAGCTGTTTGTTAGAGCAGGTGCAGCTGCTCGTGTGAGGTGGTGTTGCTATTGACTGCTAGTGTTTTATATTTACCTCTAGTTTACCTGAGAGGTGTGGACTTGAGCCCAGAGGTTCAAGTGTGTTTAGGTTGGAGCTGTAGAGCTGTAGGGTTTGAGACTGTCAGTAGGACAGTTGTGTTTTTTCTTCATTATTTTTATAACTTTGCATGATCAGGTGGGCCTGGTAGTCCTGTTTTCGCCCTTTTTGTTTATATTTAGAAGTAGTGATTTTTGTACAGGTAGATTGTGGTCTGGACCAGCTTCTACGGCCCTGTACAGGGTTGGTCTGGGTTGGACTGCATTATTTTAAGTTTGGCCAGCTCATCTGATTCAACTTTCAGTTGTCACTTTGTTTTCTTTATTTTCCTGACGTGGGCACCAGAAGAAGGACTGTCGGCTTCTGACTTGAGGGAGTCAGCCTGGGATAACCCCGTCCTCGACCGAAGTCTTTAGTTTAGTTTAAATAAACTTTTTAAACCTTTTTCTGTGTCTTGCATCCATCTTATATGTTGTGACTTTTACCGGTCGTAACATATTTTGGGGGCTCGTCCGGGATGGACTAATTGACTAAATGAGCTAGGTTTTGATTAGACTCACAGTTGCATTAGGCTTGCTCTTGGCTGTGTTCTGTGCACCTGCTGTGCATGTTTGTGGTGGTCTGACATTGTTTGAGCTTTGATGCTTAAACCTATAATGGGGGGCTCGTCGCTGAGCAAGTTCTGATGAAAAACAGTGTTTGTGGAACTGCATATAGAGTGCTGTGTTTCTGTGAGTTTTGTACGGTGCCCAGCTGATCCACCTGTGGTGCTGGATTTGGTTGGTCAACAGCAGAACTGTTTATGTTTATAGCTATTGGGGGCTTGTTTGATAGTCCTGTAAAGTTTGTTACCCCATATCTTGAAGGGCTTGTCTTCAGCAGTTTGAAGCTGACTGAAGCTTCCCTTTGGAGCTGATTGCTGAGTGCTGTCAGCTGTGTGTGTTTTTGAACGTGCTGTGTTCAGGACAGCTTGGACTTTCTTGCTGTTGTTTACAGTGAGTCATTTGAAGAAGTGTACAACTTAAAAGGTGTTTGTGTCTATATCATGTCGTTTAATATAAAGAAATTTATTGAACAGCCCACAGTGCAGGTCTTTGCTGACTGCACTATAGAACAAATGTTGAGTATGGCAGAACACTTCAACATTAATGTAAGAGGCTTCATGCATGAAAAACATTTTAAAGGTGAATTGTTGGATAAATTATTTATGCTTGATATTTTTCCTGAGATAGATGAAGCAGAATGTCAAAAAGAAAATGAAGTTGCTTTGAGAAAAAACTGCACGATAAACAAATAAGAAAAAAAGCTTATTTTAGAGCAGCTCGAAATTAACTTAATGATTAAACATCAAGCTTTTTTAAAGGAACAAGAGCTTGAGCAACAAAAGACTTAAAGCTGCTCGTGACACAAAAATACTGAAGTTGCAGAGGGAGTTAACAGAGTTGAAGCTCCAAGCTGAAAAAAGGGAAAAACAACGTTCTTGTCTCACTGTGTGTCATCCGGAGACGACACCTGTGCCTCGCTCTCAGACAGGTGAGCTAACACACTGATGTACCTTCGTCATGTGTGGTGGTGCGTGTACCTCAAGAACGACGACAACGAGAAGAGGAAGAGGTCGATTTAAGCGACAACTTTTTGAATACAGGTAGTCCCCGACTTACGAGCGCTCTGACTTACGAGGTCCCGGACTTAAGAGCATGCATCTCATAAAAAAATTTTTTTTTTTTTTTTTTTATTTTTAATAAATGAATACATGTACAGTACTGGACAGTCACCAAGCACTTAGCCTATCCTAACACAGTTTTTAAAGATGAAGGAATAAGTTGAATTGTCTCCTTTTCACATAAAGGGAGCAAGCTCCCTATGGAGCCTGCAGGGAGGAGGGAGACAATGGACCTTACCAAGCTCCGCCCACAGGGCCGCGTTTCATTGGCTAATGCCCATAACACGTCACAGCGCAGCTTCCACGTGCGTGCCGGTCTCACAAAACAAACGCTACGGTAGCGTTTGTGAGACCATCGCCACATGCTATTTACATTGCTAGCTAGCATACGTGCAGGATTTTTTTGCGTCAGGGCTAGAAAAATGGTCCTCCACCGTCAGTGGGGTATCTGTACAGGAGATGTCAGGTACCATGACCGTATTTGTGGAAGTAAAATTCACCGTTTCCCTAAATGTGAAACTGAATGCCTTGCTTGGATCAAAGCTTGTGCACGACCACAAAACTGAACAATTATTTCTTTCACCAGCAGAGAAGTGTTGACCTGCTTTTGAAACCTGCTAGTTAACAACACGCGGTCACGATGAGAGAGAGCCACAGTTCACTGAACGTCCTGGAAGTGGTGAAGAAACAGCCCTGCTAACGCCACATTAGCTAGCTAACACAACGAGCTCTACTGTCGATTTCACCTAAAACTGCACAAAATCGTGACACGAAGGCTGGATTTTAACTAACACACCGAACGGCTGAGCTCGTTAGCCCTCACAAAAGTCGCTGTCGGCGTGTTTAGCAGCTAAAGCAGCAACGGCTAACCAACCACTTAAGGAATGAATGGAGATTACAGTTAGCATTAGCTTTGCGACCAAGGCACACTCAAAGTTTTGCCAACAACAGAAATCACTGATTTCAAAAATAACCCTCAAAACCATGAATGCCTGACTTACCCAGCCTTGCAGGACAATAGGCATCAGTGATCCTGTCCACAGCTGTAATAATGCTGAGCGAGCGTGTGAGGAGCTGATGTTTTCCTCATCAGACAGTAGCGTGATGCGCACGCTGTTGGAGGCATCGCGTGGCTCAAACAACTTGATAACGTCCAAAAAAAAAAAAACATGAACTTGTTGGTTCCCCTGTCCATTGTCATGGCTGATATTTGGTTGGAATCTGGCAGAAATGATACACTATTCGACTCAGAAATACCCTGCAGAAAGTCAGTCGACGCCATGTTTACATTGAAACTAATGCTGTGCTTGGGAGACGTGGAGACCGGTCGGAGCTTAGGGGGCGTTTCTGGGCGGAGCTTGGTAAGGTCCATTCAACTGACTCCTTCATCTTTAAAAACTGTTAGGATAGGCTAAGTGCTTGGTGACTGTACAGTACTGTACATTTATCTATTTATAAATAAAAAACAATAAAAAAATAAAAATACTGTATATACTGTATATTTTTAATAAATAGATAAATGTACAGTACTGTACAGTCACCAAGCACTTAGCCTATCCTAACACAGTTTTTAAAGATGAAGGAGTCAGTTGAATTGTCTCCCTCCTCCCTGCAGGCTCCATAGGGAGCTTGCTCCCTTTATGTGAAAGGGAGACAATTCAACTTATTCCTTCATCTTTAAAAACTGTGTTAGGATAGGCTAAGTGCTTGGTGACTGTCCAGTACTGTACATGTATTCATTTATTTAAAAAAAAAAAAAAATATATATATATATATATATATTTTTTACTATGTGATCCTACTTACGAATTTTTGACATACGAGCGCCCCCTAGGGACGGAACTCGCTCGTAAGTCGGGGACTACCTGTAATTGTGAAGATGAACTGATTCTAGTGAAGGAGGAGAAACTTTTGCTGTCTTCACAACATCTTCAAGAAGAAGATGACGTCGATCTCGGTGACTGTCTTTCACAGCTGTTAGAAACTGAACAAACCCTAGTTCAGTCAACCACTACAGACAACAAAGAGAGGATGGTGAATGATGTGGGACCGTGTCCTCGACAAGAAGCAGGAGATGAGTTTGAAGAAAAAGACTTGTTCCTGACTTTGCCGCATGAGAAATTGACACCTCATGTTGACCATTACACTTTGTCTAATCCTCTCTCTTGTGTTTTCAGAATAGCTGAAATCAAATCTGTTACTCCTGACCAGAAATTGGCGTCACAATCGAATGGAGAGAGTTATCCAACACTAACCAGTGCTGGTAAGGAGGAGAACAATTTCTCCTGGCCTGCAAACAAAAGTCGACTCTCTTCATCACTGACTGACCTCATCAAACATGATGTTAGCGTTTGTCAAGAAAAACAAAAGCCTTTCAGAATAAAGTCAGATCAGAGACGCCTTTTTTGTTTTAAAACATTTTGAGTGTTACTGTAGAATATTTGTTAGCAGTTTTTATGGACTAGTTTTTAATGATGTTTTTAGTCCATTCAAGTGATTTGACAGCTACATTTTTAACCTCTACGGCCCTATTTTATTTTTGTATGAGCGAATGTGTGTTTCCCCTCACATCCACATCACACTCATAAAAAAATACTTTCGGTGGAGGTGTTATGTACCCTGGGGGTGAGAGAGTTTTAAAAACAATCATTGTTGTTTTTATTTAGGCTGTAGTTTGTTGCTGAACCCAGCAACCTGCTGAAAGCACCTTTTTTTTACTCAGCACCTCTCTAATCAGGCTTAATTGGTTGCTGCTGCTACCACCTACTGCAACTCCCTTCTTAAATCTGAAGCTGAGAACTGAGAGGCACGGAGGTTTTCTGCATGAAACAGTTTGAAGAAAAGCAGAGCTTCTGGTGAAGTGATCTGTGAAACAGATTGTTGGGTCCAAGGGTGCTCTCCGTCCACCTTTGGCCATTTGATGAGTACTCTTGGAAGGGAGTTTGTTTGAGCTAAAGGCTCTTTAGTTCTGATGCTGACTAATAGCATGTGTGGAGCAAAGATTGCTCGTGTGACAGCTCTGGTGCAAACTAGAGCTGTTTGTTAGAGCAGGTGCAGTTGCTCGTGTGAGGTGGTGTTGCTAGTGGCTGCTAGTGTTTTCTTTTTACCTCTAGTTTACCTGAGAGGTGTGGACTTGAGCCCAGAGGTTCAAGTGTGTTTAGGTTGGAGCTGTAGAGCTGTAAGTTTTGAGACTGTCAGTAGGACAGTTGTGTTTTTTCCTCATTATTTTTATAACTTTGCATGATCAGGTGGGCCTGGTAGTCCTGTTTTCGCCCTTTTTGTTTATATTTAGAAGTAGTAATTTTTGTACAGGTAGATTGTGGTCTGGACCAGCTTCTACGGCCCTGTACAAGGTTGGACTGCATTATTTTAAGTTTGGCCAGCTCATCTGATCCAACTTTCAGTTGTCATTTTGTTTTCTTTATTTTCCTGACGTGGGCGCCAGAAGGACGGTCGGCTTCTGACTTGAGGGAGTCAGCCTGGGATGACCCCGTCCTCGACCGAAGTCTTTAGTTTAGTTTAAACTTTTTAAACCTTTTTCTGTGTCCTACGTCCATCTTATATGTTGTGACTTTTACCAGTCGTAACACATATTAGTGAAGGACCCTATAGCGAATAGCTACAAGACACAATTATTAGGAATGATACTATCTTTGATTTCACAGCTTCACATACTCTTCTTCTACTTAATAATGTAACTATATGTTATTAGATTTAATTATAACTACAAATGTGAGCTGTACAGAAAATTGGTATTAAGACAAACATACATTTCTTAAAATAAGTGTAGCAAGCCAGGAAAAACAGAGTTTTTGGGGTGTTGTGTTTAATCACTCCTTTCTGCATTTACAAACATATATCATGTGTGCTTACTCAGATTAAACAAGGCACTTCAGAGGTAAAAGGTTTTCTGCAAACAGAACATGCACATAATAACGCACAATGTAAACAAGCATGTTAAATGGTGTCCATGCTCCTTAGGTTTGTGTGTGTCTCCTAAAACAGCCGTTAGTCCTGACCTACAGGACATTACTATTCAGTCGGCTGCCAAGACACCGCTCCCTCTGTGGAAAAGTACGCCATAAAAGCATCTCTGGTGTTGGTTGCTTCTCTGGACTCAAAGTTTGCTCCCATTCTCGGAACACCTTCAAGCTGTTCTTCAGGTCCAAATGGTGCCGCCGGTGTGTGTCCACTCGCCCGCATGAAATTGTGGAGAAGACAGGTGGCCTTGACACATACTTCTCCACTACTCGGACAGGTATGCTCAGCTCGCGCCGAAACATTCTCCACTGGCCAGACCAGATACCAAAAGCATCCTCCACAACAAGATGTGCGCGTGACATTCTGTAATTGAACACATGTTGCTCCTTGGTAAGGTCACCGCGTCCAGGAAAAGGCTGCATCATATTCCGGCACAGTGGAAATGCTTCATCTGCAACAAAGACGTAGGGTTGGGGCCCTCTGTGGTCTGCGTTAGGAAGGCATCTGTCAGGGGGCAGGTTTAATGTGCCACCACCAACAGCTTGGCCATAAGAGGAGTTGGCAAAGATCCCCCCATCACTTGTTCTGCCATACCCCCCCACATCGATGATGCGAAACCTGTACTTCGCATCAACCACTGCGAGAAGAACCATCGAGTGTGTTCCCTTGTAATTAAAAAAAAGGGAGCCTGAGTTGGAGGGTGCTATCACCCTGATGTGCTTGCCATCCGTAGCACTGAGGGAAGTTCCAATGCTCCTCAAACTCATTTGAAATTGACCTCCACTCATCCACTCCAGGCACGGCCATGAACTCATCCACTAAGCAGTCCCAGATAGCAGAGGCCACATCCGGGACAATCCTGGAAAGAGTGGAAACACCCATCCGGAAGCTCCCTGCGATGGTCCTATACGAGTCCCCAGTTGCTAGATACCTGCATTAATTTAAATAAAAAAATCAAAACACAACAATATAGTCATATATCTATTTTTTGAACACATTCAAACATGCTTCTCTGTGTATATATATATATATATATATATAATTACACACAAATACACACGCGCAGACATTTATATATTTGTATATGTCTATATGTTTATGCATGTGTGTATGTGTATACCCAAATATGTCATGATATATGTATATAAACAGGAGTCTATATACGTATATACAGGTAGTCCCCGACTTACAAGCGCTCTGATCTACGAGCTCCCGACTTTACGAGAGCTTCCAGGAACCAAACTACCGACTTGCGAGCTGCCGTTCCGATATTACGAGAGAACAACATTGTTCCAAGATACGAGCGGGTTCCAATTTTACGAGAGAACAACATTAGAAACCATTGTTCCAAGATACGAGCGGTCGTTCCGATTTTACGAGAGAACACCATTTACAAAGCGTTGTTCCAATATACGAGCGAAAAGTTCCAGAGTTACGAGAATTTACCGTTAGAAACTATTGCTCCAAATAACGAGATGAAAATTCCGGGTTTACGAGAAAACTCCGTTAGAAACCATTGTTCTGTTTTACGAGAACCGAGTGTTCGTGCTGACGGCTGAATGTCATGTTTCGAAGGAGAGTTTGGGGCAGGAGGTGGAGTGTGGGGGGGCGGGGGAGGTGGAGTGGAGGGGGTTGGTTTCGGGGGGATGGGCGATGGTTGGTTTCGGGTTGGGGGATGGGCGATTTAACCATGCACCTGCACTGGACTTGGACTGGACATGCACACTGCACATGGCGGGCACGCTGTGGTGGGTGGGGTGGGGGGTGGGGTATGTTTCGCGTGACAAATGGAAAAGTACAGCAGCGGAAGGTTACATAGGCACTACTTTACTGTACCCCCACCCCCAAAAAACAAAGGCGGAGTGATTTCATCAGGTACTACATAAGCGAATAGCGCGAATGCAGCCGCGTGGGTCTACAGTTTGGCGATTTGAGAGACACAGTTACAGTACAGAACATTCGTTAGCATTAGCATTCATTAGCTTTGTTAGCATCTTTGTTAGCATCTTCTTTTGAAAGCATGTCTGCAAAGAGAGGAGCTTCTTCTGCTGGTGCGAGTGCACCTAAAAAGCGTAAGGCCATCACGCTGGAGCAGAAGCTGGACATCATCAATCAGGCCATCACGCTGGAGCAGAAGCTGGACATCATCAATCGGGCGCAGAGGGAAGAGTCGACATCCTCCATCTGCAAAGCTCTGAACCTGGTGAGTACCACCGTTAGCACGACTCGTAATGGCGGAACGTGAGCGCTTTTTAGCGAGTGTTTTAGTCGCTGCGCAGATGAAGACTCGTAATGGCGGAACGTGAGCGCTTTTTAGCGAGTGTTTTAGTCGCTGCGCAGATGAAGACTCGTAATGGCGGAACGTGAGCGCTTTTTAGCGAGTGTTTTAGTCGCTGCGCAGATGAAGACTCGTAATGGCGGAACGTGAGCGCCTTTTACAGCGAGACTTGTAATGGCGGAACGTGAGCGCTTCTAGTCGCTGCGCAGATGAACACCGTACAGTAATAAGCACCGTAATAAGCATGCAGCGCACGGCAAGCGTCTGTTAGTTAATGACATTTTATTTTTTATTTTAGGTTAGTTCCACAGTCAGCACCATAAAGGCTGACCGCGAGCGCATTTTAGCTAGCGTGAGAGGAGCTGCCCCAATGAAGTCCACGGTGATAACGAAGCAACGCACGGGTGTTATCACAGAGATTGAGCGTCTGATGGGTAAGAAAATTTATTTTTTTATTTACAGTACGTACAGTCCTGTACTGTATTGCGTCTTTTAGATAGGAAATTATTTAAGAAATACTGTACCTGGACAGTATTTTTAATATGCACTGTACATACAGTTTCATAAAAAAAATTTTTTTACCTGAGATGTTTGTTTACAGGTGTGCTTTGTTTACCGGAGATGTTTGTTTACAGGTGTGCTTTGTTTACCTGAGAGGTTTGTTTACAGGTGTGCTTTGTTTACCTGAGATGTTTGTTTACAGGTGTGCTTTGTTTATGTTATGTATCCTGAAGGGATTTAACGTAATTTTTTTAAACCTCAGAGTAGTTAGGTCAGTCTGCAACCTGATGAAGTTTGCAGCCTCCTGCTACACTTTTTTTTACTCAGTTAATCAGGCTTGATTAGCTGAGCTGCAAACACCTGCTGACTCTCTCTCCCTTTATAAGCTGAGGGCAAAAGCCTGAACAGTGTGGAGGTTTCGAGATGGCCAACTAAGTTTGGTGGATGCAAGCAGGAGCTTGTTGGAGCAACTTGAGAGCCTTTTTGGAAGGTAACCCAAGTTTATTGAAGGCAGCTGCAGGCTGCATATGTGTGTGTTCAGGAGTGTCCTTCACCCACCCTGACCACTGTTTGAACATTCATCAGGTGAACCTACAGATGTTTGTTTGTAGAACTGGGAGTTTCCTCCACCCTCCCTGGTTGTAGTGATCTCTTTTTTATTAGAGAGGTCGTTGGTGCTCTCATCTTTTGAGAGTGTTGGTTGGAGCACTAATGTGCTCTGGTTCTCTTGTTTAGAGGCTCGTGTGGACTCTAGTGTACCTAGAGTAGAGGACCTAAGCTGTTGAGGGTTCTGAGTCTCAGAGACTGGGCTCAGGGCTCTGGTGGCTGTCCGTCATATTTATGTGATCTTATTAATATCTACACTCCTGTAAGAGCACTCCGGTCTACCAACCAGTTTCTCTTAGATGTCCCCAGATCCAGAATGAAATCCAGAGGTGATCGGGCTTTTGCGGTTGCTGCTCCAAAACTGTGGAACAGTTTACCTGAGAAAGTAAAGACCGCTCAGACTGTTGACACTTTTAAATCTTCACTTAAGACTCATCTCTTTTACTTGGCATTTGATCCTCGCAGAATGTGAGATCAAATTTTGAGCAGATTTTATTGTTGTTGCATTTACTGATAGCTTTATTATGTTTAGTGGCACTAGATGCATTTTACTCTGTTTTTATTTTTTTTTAACTGTAAAGCACTTTGGTCGACTTCGGTTGTTTTTATGTGCTATATAATAGGGGTGTAACGGTACGCTAAAATCACATTTCGGTTCGGTTCAACTACAAGGAGGGCTCGGTTCGGTTCATTTTCGGTTTATTTTCGGTACAAAAAAAAAGACCAAATAAAGACTTACAAAATGTTTATTTTGAAAATATGCCAAAAATATGTTTGTATTGTATTGTAGTAATAAATAAAAGTGACCCATTTGGATGATATTTTAAATAAACAGCACTCTACAATAAATAAACTATATTAACAATAATAAAAATCTTAATAAATACAATAACAGTCAGAACAATAAGCAGCAACAGACTGTTTACAATCTAACTAATCAAGTTTTTGTCCAGTAGCAGCAGTGTGGCTGTATTTGTCCTCATTACTGTACTCACAACTTCTTGGACCTGCTCCTCCAAGTGGGACAGGTGCTGGAACAGTTCAGAGTTCAGTTCAGTTCAGTCATCACACACTTCTTAGCTGCAGGTGATCTCTGGTGGATGTCTGTCCCTGAAGAGGACAAAGAGAGCAGCTACCTCTGTCCCAGACTTGTAATAAAACAAAGAGATAAAAAAATAAGTTTGTTTATTAAATTTGTTTATTTTTTTTTTTTTTGAACTTTATTGCCTCAAAATAACCAAACAAAGGCATTTACAAACACGAAAAAGTGTTGAGATTGGGCTTCATAAAACACTCATCAAGACAAATAGTACAGGCATGTGGAATCAGGCATCATACTGAGATTCTTCAAATAAAATAGTCAATCGTGACCATCTTGACAGGAAAATATCCATTTTCATTTGTAGTTGGGCAGTCAGACGCTCCATCACATAAACATGCTTCAACTTTTGCATCCATTGAGCAACAGTTGGTGGGCAGGGCTTAATCCAATTTAGGGTAATGGTCTTTCTTGCCACTAGTAACAGGATGTGCAGTATGTAACATTGATCTTTAGTGAGTAGATCCTTGGGATATATGTCCAGCAGAAATAGAAGAGGGTCCATGGGAAGATCTGTCCTTAGAATGTCCTCGATCTTCTGTTTAATGTTCTCCCAAAAGGTCTTAATTTTGGGGCAGTCCCAGAAGATATGTGTGTGGTCACCAACCATTCCACAATTCCTCCAGCATTTGTCTGTAATTGTACTCTTGGAAACAAAAGTTTTTAATGGAGTTTTAAAAAATCTAGTTTTCATTTTCCAGTCAAACTCTTTCCAGATCTGACTCCCAATCCCTTTATGGCACATAGAACACACATTTTCCCAAGTTTTGTCTGTTAATGTTACATTCATCTCCAGTTCCCACTGTTGTTTAATATGCAATGTGTTATCAGACAAATTATTCAGCAATTTTCCATACATTACAGAGATTACTTTGTTCGTTAGTGTCTGCTTTTCAATCACCTGTATAAAAAATGCTTCAATGTCAGTAGGTTCTTTTTTAATTTTATCCCATTCCACGTGTTTTATTAAATAATTTCTAATCTGCAGGTATCCATATAGATCATTTGAAGGCAGGGAAAACTGATCTTGCAATTGAGAGAATGATTTAAGCGT
The DNA here is from genome assembly GCA_038048925.1 of Garcialebias charrua. Taxonomy (NCBI): domain Eukaryota; kingdom Metazoa; phylum Chordata; class Actinopteri; order Cyprinodontiformes; family Rivulidae; genus Garcialebias; species Garcialebias charrua. The sequence continues at coordinate 26,824 of JBBPBX010040349.1, forward strand.
TTGCCCGTAAAACAAATGATCCAGCACAATCAAACCCTTATTTGCCCATCTTTTAAAGACCGTATCTGAAATGGATGGTATAAATTCAATGTTACCCACAATCGGCATAGCACGTGATAGCCCTGTATTACCTTTAATTTGTTTTTCAATTAGGGTCCATATCTTCAGTGTTTGTTGAATCCAAGGGTTGTTAATTTTTAACTTTTTTAAAGAGTTTTGACTCATGAATGGTAGGGTTCTCAATGACAGCCCAGGAACTGAGTTCTGTTCAATGGAGACCCACTGTGTTTCTGTATTATTAGTAATCCAGGCCAAAATAATGCGCAAGTGTGTTGCCCAGTAATACAATTTTAAATTAGGTAGTAGTAGACCACCCTGTTCTTTACTGGTCATTAATACTTTTAGACGCACTCTTGGTCTTCGGTTTTGCCAAATAAATTTTGATACAAGCTTCTCTAGAGTTTTGAATGTAGATTGTGGCACTGATATTGGAAGGGATTGAAATAAAAATAATAATCTTGGTAGTGCATTCATTCTTATTGATTCTATTCTACCCAAGAGAGATAAAGGTAGTACATCCCATCTTTCCAAATCCTTCTTGATTTCCTTAAGTAGTTTTCCATAATTAGCATCAAAAAGTTGTGAGGTTTTTGGAGTGATGTTAATGCCTAAGTATCTAAATCCATGGGAAGATCTTTTAAAGGAGACCAATTTATCTAATTCGGAGGGCCAATTGCCAACAATCATCATTGCTTCTGATTTATTGGTATTAACTTTATATCCAGAGACATGGCTATATTCGTCAAGGCATCTTAGGAGGGCAGGTATGGAGGTGGCCGGCTCCTCCAAAAAGACTAGAATGTCATCAGCAAAAAGTGCTATTTTATGTTGTATATTTGCATCATCTGTTATACCGCGTATGAGCGGATTTGCTCTTATTAACTCAGCCAATGGCTCAATACTAAGAGCGAATAGACAAGGTGACAGAGCATCTCCCTGGCGTGTACCACGTCCCAAAGGAAAGAAGTCTGAGCAGTGACCATTTACTCTAACTCTGGATTTTGGGCTCTTATAGAACATTTTCATCCAATCAACAAATACATCACTAAAACCCCTATATCTAAGTGACTGCTCTAAAAATAACCAGTCCACTCTGTCAAAAGCCTTTTCTGCATCTAGGCCAAGAAACATCGATGGGGTGTCCTTCTTCATTGCAATTATTTGTAAATTTAGGGCTCTTCTAACATTATCACATCCCTGTCTATTGGTAATAAAGCCAGTTTGATCAGGTTTAACAAGCTTTTTTATATACTTCTGAACTCTGTTTGCAAGAATTGAGGTTAGGATTTTCATATCTACACACAAAAGACTGATTGGACGATATGATGTACAAAGAGTCGGATCCTTATTCTCTTTGTGTATGACACTAATCACTGCCTCTGACCATGAACCCGGGGGGTCTCCCTCCGCCAGAGCGTAATTGTAGACTTTACATAAAATAGGTGTTAGTTCATTCAGAAAGGCCTTATAGTATTCTCCCGATAAACCATCAACCCCTGGCGTTTTGCCATTTTTAAGTTTAAGAATGCTCTTTTTAATTTCTTCTTGTGTTATCGGGTGTACCATGATCTCAGCCTCATCCTGTGTTAGTTTGGACATTTCAATTGATTTTAAAAATGTTTCTATATTTTCGAATTTGCAAGGTATTTTTTCCTCTTCATATAGTTTTTTGTAATAATCAGCAAATGTTTTAGTAATTTCTTGTGGTTTTGTAAGAGTCCGGTTTGTCAAGGGACATTTAATTTTGCCTACAACTCTTTTGGATTGGGCTTTACGCAACTGAAAAGCTAGTAAGCGACTTGCTTTATTACCATATTCATAGTATTTCCTATTCGTAAATCGCAATGCCCCTTCCGCTTTATAAGTTAGTAAGTCGTCTAATTCCTGTCTAGTCTGCTTTAGCGTTTCTAATGTTTTCTGGTCCCGAGATTGTTGAAATAGTGTTTCCATGTGTTTTATTTTCTTCTCCAATTCCTTCTGCCTGAAAAGCCTCTTTTTCTTTAGCTGAGAAGAGAGTGAAATAATATTGCCCCTCATTACAGCTTTACTTCCTTCCCACATTATTGAGGGAGAGACTGTATCATTATCGTTTAACTCAAAGTATTCCTTCAGAGCTTTTTGAAGGTCTTGTCTGATTTTCTCATCATTTAATAAAGATACATTAAGTCTCCAGTATTTAAACTGATTAGCTGGTCCTGTCTTTAGTTTGAGCACGACTGGAGCATGATCTGATATAGTAATTGGTTCTATATTACATTCATTAACTCTATAAGTGTCCCCCACTGTTATCAAAAACATATCCAGTCTAGAATAACTACCATGAACTTGTGACATAAAAGTAAAATCCTTTTCTCTAGGGTGTAAATGACGCCAAATATCTATTAAGCCCAGTTCCTGAATCATAGCATTAAGCGTTGTAGATTTTCTTGTTGTGGGTCCCCCTCCCATTGGGAGTCGGTCCAAATATGGTCTAAGTACGCAATTGAAGTCCCCGGCCACCAAAATAGTTCCTTCTGCTTTATCTGCCAATT
>JBBPBX010040350.1:0-29414 GCA_038048925.1 Garcialebias charrua
CTCAGAATAAGACTCAGAGATTTAATCAGTTCCAACCCAGCGTGGACCATCCGGGATGTTAGAGGGGAAGCCACTAGGTGGATGGCACAATATGAACATCAGTCATCTAAATTCAAGTGTAATTCTAACAACCCAGTCTTGAATGAAATGTTTGCCTCTTGTGAAAGTTCTGTCTCCCGCCCTTCTGAGTATGGGGAGTTGGTGTCCTTGTTAAAAGCTCAGCAGACTCAGTTGGAACTGGTCATGAAGGCTTTGACCCCTCAAACTTTACCTCCCCCCAGAACTCGCAATTTTCGTCCTAGCCGAACTGCTGATGGTAAGCAAATTTGTTTTCGGTGCAACCAAAGTGGGCATATTGCCAGATATTGTACTGCCACTTTAAACACTGAGCCGAAGCAAGCTGTTCTCCCCAAGCAGTTGGAAAACTAGAACCCGCCAGTGTGCAGAGCCAAACATTGGTGGGCGGTTTTCATGGCTCCATTGATGATGGGTCGAATGTCTGTAACCTTGTTGGTGAATGCTTGGAGGGGGAGGTGGATTTTGCTGGGGTTAGGGTTAATTGTTTGTTGGATAGTGGGTCTATGGTAACTACCTTAACAGAAAGTGCTTTTAAAAACAATTTTTCTCATTTGTCGGATAAAGACCTAAAGGACTGTGGTTGGTTGGGTTTAAAAGCAGCAAATGGGTTAAGAATTCCTTATCTTGGTTACATAGAGCTTGATGTTGTTGTGTTGGGTGTGTTGCTTCCTCGTCAAGGTGTGTTGATAGTTGAGGATCCAACTGATAGTTACATGAAGCGAAAGAAACTTGATGTACCTGGGGTGTTGGGAATGAATGTGTTTAACCCGCTTTACCTTGATCTGTGTAAACAATATGGCTCTGATCTCTGGGAAGCACCTGTACTCAAGTCAGCACCGCGGGGGTGGAGAAGAACCTTGAGATACTGTCAGATGATGGAAGCTATGGCCAACTCCCCTGACCCTCATCAGGTCAGAGTTCAGGGTAAGAAATCTTTTTGTGTCAAAGCTGGAAGTCTGTGTTATGTGCCGGTGACTTGTCCACAGATGCTCGTACACCAGCCTACTGATTTGTTAGTTGAGCCTCTGGGTCATGAGGGGAGCAGCCTCCCGGAGGGTTTGTTGGTTTCACCTTCTTTAGTGAAGGCAGGGAGGGGTGGTGTGTGTGTTCCCATTACCAATGTGGGTAAAAGTGATGTGTGGTTAGCACCTCGTAGAGTTGTGGCCACTGTTCAAACTGCTACTGTGGTGACAGAGGAGTCTAAGATAAAAGTCTCTGTTGACTCACATAGTTGTACAGCATTCATTGCTAGTCATGAAAATGCCTTAAATAACACAGACTTAGACCTACCTGAGTTTGAAAATCTGCATGGTAAAGAGAAACAACAGGCAAGGGATTTGTTGTTAAAATACAACAAGGTGTTTGCCAGGAGTGATCTAGATGTGGGTAGTACCAATTTAGTGAAACACGAGATCCCCTTGTTAGATGAAACACCAGTACGACAACCTTATCGACGCATTCTTCCTTCTCAGTATGATCTGGTCCGTAATCACATTCAACAGCTATTACAAAGTCATGTTATTAGGGAAAGCAGTAGTCCATATGCATCACCAATAGTTTTAGTACAGAAAAAAGATGGTACATTACGCATGTGTGTGGATTATAGACAGCTGAATGCTAAAACAAGGAAGGATGCATTCCCTTTACCTAGGATTGATGAATCTCTGGATGCGTTGGCTGGAGCACAGTGGTTTACAACACTAGATTTGGCTAGTGGGTACAGTCAGGTTGAGATGGCTGACAAGGACAAGGAAAAAACTGCTTTTTGCACACCATTTGGACTATTTGAGTTTAATCGCATGCCTTTTGGCTTATGTAATGCACCCAGTACTTTTCAGCGTCTGATGGAGCGTCTGTTTGGAGACTGCCGCTACCAGTCACTGCTTTTGTATTTAGATGATGTTATTATCTTCTCTTCAACTGTCGAACAGCATTTGCAACGGTTAAATCAGGTATTCTCCAGATTGGAAAGCCAGGGGTTAAAGGTCAAACTATCAAAATGTCATTTTTTCCAGAAGAGAGTTAAGTATTTGGGTCATGTGGTATCAGAGGAGGGGGTCTCTACAGACCCAGATAAGGTAGCAGCAGTACGAGACTGGAAGCGACCCGCTACTCTGGCAGAGCTTCGCTCATTTTTAGGGTTTGCCAGTTATTATAGGAGGTTTATGGGTGGTTTTTCAAAGGTGGCTGCCCCGTTAAATCGTCTTGTTGCTAGACTGCTTCCTCCTAGGAAAAGGGGTAAAACCCCTAAGAAGCCTTTGGGTGACTTCTGGGATGAAGAGTGTGAGCAGAGTTTTCAGAAGCTCAAAGCTACATTGATAACAACTCCTGTTCTTGCCTATGCAGACTTCCAGAAGCCTTTTGTCTTGGAAGTAGATGCCAGTCATGGAGGGTTAGGAGCAGTACTCTCTCAAGAGCATGGGGGTAAGTTGCGTCCTGTAGCATTCGCAAGTCGCAGTCTGAAGCCCACTGAGCGTAACATGAGTAACTACAGCTCTATGAAGTTAGAATTAGTAGCTCTTAAGTGGGCGGTTACAGAAAAATTTAGAGAGTATTTGCTGGGTAACAAGTGTACAGTCTTTACAGATAATAATCCATTAAGTCATTTGGCTACAGCGAAATTTGGAGCAACAGAGCAGAGATGGGTCTCTGAATTGGCAGCTTTTGATTTGACTTTGAAATACCGCCCAGGCTCGCAAAATGCTAATGCGGATGCACTGTCCCGTCAACATGTCATGCACAGAGAAGTAGGGGCCGGCTTCGATGAGGGGTTTGCTGGAGTACAGGAAGAGATCTGTGCATTACCTGGTCTGTCAACCACTGACCTTAGTACATTGCAACATCAGGATCCTGTTGTTGGTTCCTTTAGGCGATTTTGGGTAAGGGGTAGGAAGCCTGATGCTAAGGAGAGAGATGGGCTTGATAAAGCCACTAGAGAGTTAGTTCGGCAGTGGGGTCGACTTAGGGAAAGAGAATCTGTCCTTTATCGTTGTGTTTACACTTCTGACGGACAGACTGAGGTTGAACAATCTGTGTTACCACATTGTTTGCAGGAGGGTGTTCTTCGCTCACTTCATGATGATCATGGCCACCAGGGAGTAGAGAGGACTTTACAGTTGATTCGCTCGCGGTACTATTGGCCCAATATGTACTCAGATGTAGAGAGGTGGTGTAAAAACTGTGAAAGGTGTGTGGTATCGAAGGCCATGTTGCCAAAGGTTAAAACCTACATTGGTGCGATCAAAGCTTCTAGACCTCATGAGATTTTGGCAATAGACTTCACGGTTTTAGAACCTTCTACAGATGGTAGAGAAAATGTTCTTGTAATGACTGATGTATTTTCCAAGTATACACAGGCTGTTCCCACGAAAGATCAGCGTGCGAGTACTGTTGCAGAGGCACTAGTGAAACATTGGTTTCAGCTGTTTGGGCCCCCAAGCCGGATTCATTCTGATCAAGGGCGAAATTTTGAGAGTAATTTGGTCTATCAGCTCTGTAAGTTGTATAAAATCGAGAAAAGCCGCACTACCCCTTATCATCCTCAGGGGAATGGGCAGTGTGAGCGTTTTAATCGCACCTTACATGATTTACTTCGAACACTTCCACCAGAACAGAAACGTAGGTGGCCTCGCCATATTTCTCAAGTTACCTTTGCATATAATACAACTATCCATCAATCCACTGGAATGACACCCTACTTCTTGATGTTTGGTAGGGAGCCACAGTTGCCTGTGGATTTCCTGGTGGGACGGAGGGAAACTGATGGAGATCTTGGCCTGCCCTTGGAAGAGTGGGTAGAAGAGCACCAAAAGTCTCTAACGGTGGCTTATGACATGGTGCATCGAAAATTGGAGAGTAAAAGAGCTCAGAGAAATCAGGATGGGGATGTTGCTCCAGATTTTCAGGAGGGAGATCTGGTGTATACCAGAAATCACTCTGTCCGGGGTCGGAGTAAGATTCAGGATTTTTATGACTCCACTCCTTATCAAGTGGTTCGCCCACCTCCTGATCGAGGTGTAGTGTATTCTATAGCACCTGTGGATCAGGAAGGACCCTTCCGCCAAGTACACCGGGCCGAGCTTAGAAGCGTCCCTGAAAGTAGTGTGGTGGAGTCTCAAGATATGGAGGCTGAGAAAAATGTGTTGACTGACAGTGGGGCAGAGAATGTAATTGTTGATTTGCCTGAGTCTGAAATCTTATCGGATGTTGAAGCAGGTATTTCTGAAGATGTACTGCCTGATGGTCAGCTTTTTCCTGGCCAAGTATCTGCTGTGGAAACTGGTACAACCATAATTTCAGAGCCCAGGAGGTCAACTAGGAAGACTGCGGGACAACATTCAAACCCATTCAGGCTGCCCCGTTCTGTGCAGACAAAAGAATAGCTGTCCGGTATCGGTTAATTTCTTCAGGTACATCGTCGGGTCGTCGATGCACGATGATGGGGGGGAATGTAACAGGTGGCACCACAAGGTGGCACAATTTCCCTGTGTTGTGAGCCTCTAGAAAAGGGAAGTTGTCAGTATTGATGACAGGGTGCAATTTCCTGAGAGTGGCCAGGTGTGTTGTGTTCACACATGCTGTGGGGCAGGCGCTTGGGGTAGGTTTGAAGGCTTGTTTTTAAACATATTGGTTGTTGTTTATAAACGGGTGGGTTTTATTCTGATGTGTGATGTGTTTACAACAGGACCACATAGTTTTAAAGAAGCAGAGTGAAGCAGGACTACCTGGGTGTGGGGTTCGACGCCACAGGTGGGCTTGCAGGTTTCTGGGTTTTAAATTGTATTACAGTATATGGTTTTGTTTATTCTTTATTTTTGTCTGATAGGGCCACACTTTTCTGTGCCGTTCGGGATTTGCTGTGACTGGGTGTGGGCTTATCAGACGCCGCAGGTGCAGTGATTTTTAAATTGTTTTAAGAGTGACTCTATTAAAGTTTTGTATTTAATAAATTTGTCTTGTTTTTTTCAGTTGATCACTGTCACCTGCTGTCCTTAAAGTTTTTGTCTTTTGTTGGTCTGCCTTGTTTTTTTGAATTGTATTTTTGTTTTTTGTCTCTGTAGTGCATGTAAGGGCAGCTGACTGTTTTAAACATCTTGGGTCACTTCCTAAATAATATTCTGTACTGTTAATTTTAAATCAAACCCTTTTTCTATGTTAAAATAAATATTATCATTATTGTAAATCATATTTATTCTCAGTGTTTAATTGTTACTTTTCTCGGCTCATAACACTTTTGTTTTGGATAGATCGGGTGAAATAGATAAATACATCTACATGTTTATTCTTTGTTGTTGCTTGGTTCGATCTATCCAAAACAAAAGGCTTAAAAAAAAAAAGTGATAACAGAAAATTTCCAAGACTGGGAATTGAACCAAGGTCTCCCGCATTCAAGGCAATCTCTTTAACCATTCAGCCAACCAGTCATCCATGCATTGATTCTCCTCCGCACACTATTAAAATATAACAAGACAGTTCCGATGTAGTGTAAAATATTCTTAAAATAAATAAGTTAAAATACACAAATAACTAGTGCCATTCTGAAAACTATAATATGCTTTATGATTTGTTCTCTGTTCGACTGCCCCTAGTGGTCTGGAGCACTTCCGTTGTGGCTTTTCTATTTGCAGCTCGTTCTGTATTTGCAGGTCGTCCCCTTTTGGGAGCGCGACTTATCTTTTGCAGTGCGCCTCATCTGTTGGAGCGCTGTTTTCATTTTGATGCGTGTTTCAACTTTTGGAACGCTGTTGTTTTCATTTTGATGCGTGTTTCAACTTTTGGAACGCTGTTGTTTTCATTTTGATGCGTGTTTCAACTTTTGGAACGCTGTTGTTTTCATTTTGATGCGTGTTTCAACTTTTGGAACGCTGTTGTTTTCATTTTGATGCGTGTTTCAACTTTTGGAACGCTGTTGTTTTCATTTTGATGTGTGTTTCAACTTTTGGAACGCTGTTTTCTTTTTGCAGCGTGCTGTTCTGTTTTTGCTGCGCGTTTGCACTCCTCGGCCACCGTACCTGTCGACTCAGCTGTCACCCAAACACACGAAAAGGATGAGGTTTTTGCTACAATAACAATTAATGACACTTCAATTGAAATGAAGGTGGACACAGGCGCTAAATGCAATGTCCTCTCAGCAGGGACTTTCCAACATGTGAGACAAAATGAACAAATAAAGCCCTGCAGCAAACCCACCAACCTTGTTGCATATGGTGGCATAGATATTATATAAACACCAGATACCTCATGGTGGGCAGAATCGCATCGCGCAGCGCCGCCATATTGGATGGGGGTTTCCACATAAGAGCCAACAGGAGTAAACACAGGGCGAGTTACTATGCCCGTATTTTGTGCAGCTTATGGTTGCAATAACCAGCGCAGTGTTGAAAGTAGATCACATGGGATTACCTTTCACAAGTAAGATTGAACAATAGTTTTGGTTATTTGATCATTTATATTTTGTCATCATTGCTGGATCTGAAGAGGAAGAACCTTCTAAATGAGGAGCTGAAAGAAAGGCTTGACTTACATTCAGGTAAATACATTAATACTACAACTTAGAATTTTTGTTATGTTACATTTAAACTAGGGATGTGCCGATCAGGTTTTTTAAAACCGATACCGATACCGATCACCTATGTGTGACGATCACCGATACCGATCACAATTACCGATTGCCTATATGTGAGCCGATCACATAAACCGATCACCGATCACCGATCAAATGGCTTACCTGTAATTTATGAGTGCTGCTTCTGGCTACAAGATCTGAAAACTTTTCAGATCTTGTAGCCAGAAGCAGCACTCATGTTATTTTCAGAACCATAAAATCACCATAATTCAGACAAAAACATATTTTTACTAATTTATTTCAGAGAACAAAGTAAATAAAAGTAATTATCAACTGCATTATCAAAGAAAAATGTTTACCTTACTAACTTTCAATAAAAAAAAAAGGTTTTTTATTGTTTAAAAAAAAAACACATCTATTACTTCATATAAAAAACTAAAATACCCCATTTGCTACTTAAAGCTGCACTGTTGGCTGTTTTTACAAATGGCTTTATAAATACGTAAAGTATCATTATTATTATTTTTAAATAATTTCGTGCTTTTTTGAACAACTTCCTGCGGGAACCAGGTGGCGGTAATGCGCTTAATATGAGTTCGCCAACCGCCATTCAACTCTATAGAAGAAGAAGAAGAACCAGGAAATACCGCCTCCGCCATTTTACATTCATTAGTTCCACACTCGGCACTCGGCTTTTGGAGGACTGTTTCTCCCATAAGAGGATGCCTCATACGGATAAATTAACTGGAAACACTCCCTGAACTCTGTGAATGTCTCAGGACTGGAGCAGCAGCCGCGATCGCTCCGCCGAGCGCTCCTACAGCACCGCGCGAGACCAGCAGCTCATGGTATGAGCTAAGGCTAACATGCTAAACCGGACCCCAGCACCGGAGCTGCCGCAGACAGCCGGCTTTGTGCGATCAGAGGTTCCTGGAGCTCGCCTCGATGTCGGACTGGAAGCAGAAGATATCGGGGGACACCCAGCTAACTTGGAATAACAAAGCCGACAGCCTTTTTGAAGCCGCAGCTAAACTGGACTGCCCGTAACTGCGCAGCGGAGCGGACTCGGTGGGGCTACTCGGTGGGGCTACATGCTAACAGTTGTTGCTTATGGCGGCGCTGGCAGACGGCTTTTGGTAAGTTATTAAAACGTATTAAAACATTTTAATGACGAATTAGGTTTGTTGTGTTGAAGGACTTCGTTGAAATTCCTCCACGAGGTACTTTTTCGTCGCACGTTTTGCAGTTAGCAAACCGCATCACAGGCTCTGTGATCGGTAATTGAAGGCAAAAGCCGATCACATCCGCTTTAATGATTATCGGTGCCGATTGATCGGTTACCGATCGATCGGCACATCCCTAATTTAAACTCTTTGTCAGACTTTAGGTATTTATTTCTAGGAAGCTTACTATGTAGTTTGATTTACAGATCAGAGCCTACAGTTACCTGAGGGATTCTCTGCATTTTCCCCTCCCTCATCCACATACACTGCAAAGGTGTAGTATATTTTTATTACATATTTTAAACATATTGAGTAAAATACTTCAACCCCTAGGTATGATGTACAACAAACAGAACAGATGTAATAACTTAGAGCTTGCTATTTTCACTATTTTTGAAAGTTTTGATATCAAGAAGTCTTAAAGAAAGAAAGAAAGAAAGAGAATCAATCTATCTATCAATCCATGGGTTAAAGCACATAAACCTTTATTTATTTGTTGTTCAGGTGGTTGCAGTCTGTGGATGCCAAACCTGGGCTCAACACAATGATGTTGGACATGTTGCAGAGGAGATGTGAAGAGGACCCTGTTAAATATGGCTCTGTGGTCCTCATGTTGGATGCCATGGCCATCAAGAAACATGTCCAGTATAATCCCTGTACCCAGAAAATGTCTGGATATGTGGATATGGGTGATGGCATGGATGAGACTGATGTAGCCACGGAGGTGCTTGTTTTTATGGTGGTTGGTCTACAGGGTCATTGGAAAGCTCCAGTCGCCTATTACCTCACAAAGTCTCTATCACCAGACACACAAAAGGTCCTGGTTGTCCATGCTCTGGAGCTTCCTAGCCCCAATTGCAGGGAGGGTAGTGAAAGGACCTGGAGGGTTTAGATTACTTTTTCAGGTCTTATAAAAAAAGGTTCGTTCACAACTGTTTACATGCACAGCACTCAAAAATAATAAAAAAAATAGTTGCTGTAGCATTGTACACAAGACTCTGTATTGTATGCTGTGTTTGAGTGAGAGAGTAAAATAAATTCAAATGAACAATCAAACTAGTTTTTTTAATTTAAAAATGTATACATTTATTAATATCCCATGCCATATGTGTATCTTTGTTAAAGAGCATAAAACAAAGTATTTAAGCATGAAAGCACATACTTTTATTGAGTAGCAGTGTCACACGTCATAACCACATCTCTGACGTTTATAACAAACAAAACCGTGTGAAAATCGGGTAAGAATTCGTGAAGTTATGATTGTTTTTAGTGGAGCATACAGCTTCTTCAATACAAATAAATGCGATGGGAGCGTGAAATATACCCATCCAAGATGGCGGCCGCACGGAACGTCCGCTCCAATAGGCAGCTCCAGTCCGTAGGGTATCTAGTATTTATATAATATCTATGTATGGTGGTAGTAAGATTAAAACTGCTGGATGTGTTAACCTATGCTGCCACCTAGGGAGCAAACAGTATACTGTACCCTTCTTCATTATCCATGAGGATGTATTACCACTTCTTGGACTAAATGCTTCACTAGAAATGGGACTTGTAACACTTAGCACACAGGTTCATCAGGTCAGTGTCAACACACCTGAAGACTTCACACAGCAAATTAGACGTGAATATAGTGAACTGTTCTCAAATGAGTTGGGCAAGCTCCCAGTTACATACTCAATGACTCTTGACCCAGAGGTGAGGCCAGTAATCCGTCCTGCTCACCGCATCCCAGTAGCTATGAAAGACAGAGTCAAAGCTGAATTAGACAGGATGCAAGAATTAGGTGTAATCACACCAGTATCTGATCCAACTGATTGGGTGTCGTCCATGGTTGCCACCAACAAGAAAGACAAACAAGAGATCAGAATATGCATCAACCCCAAAGACCTCAACACTGCTCTGAAAAGACCACATCACCCAATGCGTACAGTAGATGACGTTGCATCACAGATGTCTAATGCTACTGTATTTTCAGTTCTGGATGCTAAGAACTCCTTCTGGCAGATTTCACTGGACCGCAGGTCATCCCTGCTCACCACTTTCAGCACCTGTTTTGGTCGCTACAGATTTCTACGCATGCCGTTTGGGATCAGCTCTGCGAGTGAGGTATTCCAGCGCACCATGGAACAGATTTTTGCTGGATACCCCTGCGCCATCATCGTGGACGACATACTCATTGGTGGCAAGGACGTTGACGAGCACGATGCCAACCTACGAAAAGTACTCGACCGTGCTAGAGCGGTAAACCTAAAACTCAACTCTCTTTTTTTTTTTTTTTTTTTCCATTTATAGATGGCCTCCCTTCACACCTTATAGCCATCCTCTCACTCCAATATGTATTTTTTTTTTTTTTTTTAATAGAGAGAAAGAAAGAAAAGAGAAAGTGAGACAACAAAACAACAATTATCCACAAAAAGAGCACAAGGCAAACACACCAAACCTCCGTCCACAATCCTGCAAAGCACATGACAGAACACAGCAACGAAACATACAAGCATAAAGACTGATAATATTCATGACCTTGCATTAGATTTCTATATATAAACATACCCATACCTACAAATATATATACAGTATACATACATATATATTTATATTCATTTATATACCCATCTACATATATCTACATATACATCCCTGCATCCATTTGTGTGTGGTTGTGAGCATGCATAAGTGAATAAGGTTCTGTAGTGGACATGACCTTGTCCACTTTTAAGACACCTGTGTACTTTTGAACTGTCCAGTGATGACCTTTACTGACCTCTCAGTGAAGCAAGACATTTACTACAAAATCATTCATTTAGCTATAATCTGATAAATATAGTCACCAAAAGAGACTATTTCTATCTTTGATTTGATCCTAATGTGATCAAAAGAATAACTTTTGTCATTCTCATGATGGTGCTTTTAAGCTGTGTTATTCTGTGAGAGTTAAACTGTGTCCACTGCTGTGTTAAAGGGAAATATCGGGTCACAGAGACCCGACTGTTCTGTTTAGAAATAAGAAGACAGTTTAATCAGTTGTTTTTCATTGAACAAGGCTCCAGCTTTCTCTGTCTGTTCCTAAACAAATCTCCCTCTGCTGCTGCTTGTTAACCTTGGGTTTGATAAGACAAATGAACTCCTCGACTGGTCCTTCCTTAAGTACTAGTCTAAGCTGTGCTGAAACGCTTCAGTGAGTTGCTGGGAACTTCAAAGAGATGTGAACTTTCCCAAGAGCTGGACACGTGTGGTCAAGAGCTAACGACCGGCGTCTTCAGCTAAGGACTGATAACAGGCTGTTATGAGTCTACTTCGAACAAGCCGAGCTCAAAAACTTTGTTTATTCCCTCCTGGAATAAGTTTATCTTGAAGTCAGAGGCCTGAAGCTGACATATTCTCTGATGACCAACGCGGAAGCCAGGAGACGTTGAAACGTAAACTAAAACCAGTTTTGGACGTGCTGAGACTAAAGGACTCTGTGCATCTGAAGGCTGGTGTCTTCCCTCTTACCGGGCTGTCGTCAAAAGGTAAAGGAGCTGTTTACAAAACGTACCTGGATTTTAGCAGAAGTCTGATGGGAAGTGTCACTCTGGTCTCATGCTCAGGATAATGTTCTTCTTAATTCTTTCCTCCTATTTCTTTTCCCTCTCAACCTAAGCTGGAAACTATATTTTTAAGCTAAAAGAGCCCACAGACTAAATATGTTAACATCCAATATTTAAGTCTGTTGTGTTAAATTTAAGTGTGCTGACGTATTTGAATTGAAAGAAAGTGAAATCATGTCAATCAAGTGTAATGGTGTTAATTTAGTTGATTTATTTTAAATAAATGATAGTGTCTCTTTGACATATCAAACTAAGTTAACGTCTTTGTCACTTAATGGCTCTGTTTATTTATCCATCATAAAGATCACAGAAATATTGAATAAACTGAAAAAGAAGAGAATCCGTGAAATTACTATTCAATCTGAATAAGTAAATTAAGGTAAAAAGGAGGTCAGTATTAAACTGACCCCCCCTTTAACCCCTTTACAGTTCCTCCAATAGAACATTTAGTAGCGATTGTGAAGTATCAGAGATCTGTCCCCCCAAAGCCCGAGACAGACGAAAGGGCGATCAAAGCCCAAGACCCCAGGAAGGACCCCGAGCCCAGAGTCCCCAGGACCACCCGAACAGGACGAGCCACTCGTCCACTCCCCAGATCCGACCAAGGGGAAGAACCGGACGAACCCCACCAGGGACCACACACAATGACCCCCCGGGGTCAACAGCGACAAATGCACAGGCCCCCGCCAGAGCCCGCCGCACCGACGTAGCCCCAAGACTCAACTCTCTTAAATGCAAGTTCAGACTGAACCAAGTCAGCTATGTTGGACACGTGTTTACTGCTCAAGGTTTAAAGGCTGACCCATCAAAAACAAAGGCAATAAGTGACATTCCAGTGCCAACGGACATTTCAGCCTTACAAAGGTTTCTCGGCATGGTCAACTACCTGGGAAAATTTATACCAGCCTACAGTGAAATCTCTGCTCCACTCCGGCAACTCACGCACAAAGACACAGAGTGGTTATGGAACGAACCACAGCAGCGTGCTTTCGAGACATTGAAGGGACACATGTCCAACCCTCCAGTACTCTCTTATTACAACGTTCACAAACCCGTCACACTCACCTGTGATGCTTCACAATATGGACTTGGTGCAGCGTGCATGCAGGAAGGCAAACCAGTAGCCTATGCTTCACGTACCCTGACAGACACTGAAACAAGGTATGCCCAAATCGAAAAAGAGCTGCTGGCTGTTGTTTTTGCATGCTCAAAATTCCACGACTACATCTATGGCAAACAGATAACCGTTGAAACTGATCATCAGCCTCTTGTGACAATAATAAAAAAGCCCATTCATGCAGCACCTGCCAGGCTGCAAAGGATGATGATGAGGCTGCAGAAATACAACATTAACCTTGTATACAAGAGCGGCAAACAAATGCACCTGGCCGACACACTGTCAAGAGCGCCGAGGAGCTGCACCACCCAACATGCAAATGAAGTGGATGATTTTGACGTGATGTCTGTGAGTTACATATCTTCGGCTCGTTTGGAGGAATTAAAAGAGCACACAGCTACAGATCCAACTCTCCAGTCACTCACCGGCATCATCAAACATGGATGGCCCGTCAAACTGCGTTCTCTTCCAAATGTAGCACATCCGTACTTTCCCTTTAGGGATGAACTCACTGTTGTCGAGGGCGTTGTAATGAAGGGGCAGAGAACTGTAATTCCCCTCTCATTACAGAAGACGTATGTGGACATACTTCACAGAGGACACCCAGGTGCTGAGGCCACCAAGCGCAGGGCAAGAGACATAGTGTTCTGGCCCACAATGACAAGAGACATTGACGAGGTAGTACAGACATGCCCGGCATGTAATAGTACTAAACCGCATCAACAGAAGGAGCCACTGTAGCTGCATCCCATTCCAGAGCTACCCTGGTGGCCACCGACATCTTTGAGTGGCATGGCAAACACTACTTGGTACTCGTCGACTCATACTCTGGCTGGTTCGAGATTGACCTGCTTCGTGATCTCACATCTGCTACAGCCATTGGGAAGCTGAAACGTCATTTTGCAGTCCATGGAGCACCTCACACTCTTATATCAGACAAAGGCAGGCAGTTTACAAGCCAACGCTTTAAAGACTTTGCCAAACAGTGGGACTTCATTTTGGTCAAGAGCAGCCCCGAGTACCCTCAGTCCAATGGATTAGCTGAGAGAGCTGTTCGCAGTGCCAAAAGCCTCATGGAAAAGTCTTACAGAGACAAAACTGACATTTTTCTTAGCCTGCTGAACTTAAGGAATGTACCTCGTGATACCACACTGGGATCTCCGGCACAACGACTCATGTCGAGACAAACACGTACCACACTTCCTCTCCCAAAGGAACTGCTGGCACCGGACACGTGTGATCCTGAGGGCATCAGTGCTCAACTCCTCCACAAAAGATTGGCACAGAAGACGTACTATGACAGGACGAGCCGACCTCTTCAGCCACTGGAGAATGGACAAGTTGTCAGGCTACAAACACCAAAGGGTCATGACCGCATGGGAACCATCAAGGAAATGTGCTCTGAGCCCAGGTCTTATCAGAGTCATAGTCAGAGAGAGTCAGAGAGTCTTTATTGTCATTTGCACCGCATGTGGTACATGTGATGAAAACGAGATTATGTACACGGGGTCCCAGTTACATCCAACAACAAATGCAAGAGAAAAACAGTAATAACATCTAGAATTAACTAAGAAAAACATCAACTAGTAATACACTAAGCCCTAATGTAGTGGAAAAACATCATTATAAACAGCAGCACGAACATGAGTCTGTATGAGCAGATGGTCACAGATGAACACAGCAACAAGAAAACAGATCAGCATCAGCATGATGTGATATTTTGCAGTGTTTATTTTTATTTTATTTTTATTTATTCATGAGTCTAACAGCCTCAGGGTAGAAGCTGTTCCTCAGTCTGGTGGTTCTACATCTTATCTGGTTCAGTCGGAAGGACAAACCTATAGGAGGAACAGGAAACACATCCTACCTGTGGCAGAGCCTCCTCCGTCTGAGTTTGATCCAGACGACCCTCTGGATCAGGGTGCTGGCCCTGTCCCAGGCAAGCCCATCGCCGTCACCAGACAGACGCGGCAGGAGGTGGACTCGGAGTATTATGGGGTCCAAGTTCCGGTTGCTAATCCATCCTCACCGGTGACAAACAAACTCTACACGACACGCTCAGGCCGTGTCAGCAAACCGAATCCCAAGTATTTGGACTAGTGCCATTGACTGTGTATTTTGTTGCTACAGCCCTACAATGTGGCTGCATCGTTCATGTTGTTATGATTATTTGAAAAAATAAATAAATAAATAAATGTTATCCAATGTTTGTTATCCAATCTATTTGTTTAGGTTTATAGTGATGAAGTGTTTTCTCATCATCAGGTCTGGGTATTAAATTAAAAAACTGCAAGTTAGCATGTTACTGTTGAAATGGCGGCACAAGTGACTGTTTAATGTTTATGATGATAGGCATGAGCTAAGGAGAAAGGATGTAGAATATTGACTGTGCGCACAGTAATATTGAGCCTTCACAGCTGCCGTAGTTCTGGAGAGTTCTGGGTCTGCGCATGCGCACCTGGTGGTTGGGTTAACGCTTGGGCACGAGGCAGGTTCGGACCCGTTACTGCTCTGTATTATAACAGCGTTATCAGTTATTAAAACAAGTTGTCATCTACTTCAACTCGAGTGCTTATTATCACAACACTCAACAATATACATATACAGTATATACATATACAGTATATACATATACATATACAGTATATACATATATATACATATACTGTACAGTATATACATATATATATGTAGCACCCCACTGCTCTGTCTGCCAGTAACTGGGGCAAGAACTAATGCCCCTTTTCCACCGGTCGGCTCGGGTCGGATGTTACGTCATATGTGCGTCGCAGAGACCCCCTTTCATCCTTTCCCACCGGCTATTCCGAGCGGAGCCGCGCGAGATTTCCTGAGATTTTCGGGCTGCTTTCAGAGGTGTACTGAAGCGAGCTCACCCGCTCCGGAAGGAGGGAGGAGGAGACGAGAGCTGTTTTTACGGAAGCGAGGGAAGCTATCACGGCAGGACTTTTACATGAATAACACGGTAAAAACAATTGTTATTTTTTAAATTTATAGCAAAGATGGGTCTTCAGCTGAACGTGTCCTTAATAAAATCACGTACTGCTCAAAACTGCACGATTTTAAAAAGTAGTTTCGCCACGAGTAACACGCGGCGCGCGGGCGGCTTTATGTCTTTAAATGTAGCTCAATGAACAGATATAAAATATATTTCATAGCTGACTTTAATAGTACGAGGGCTCCTGAGCTTAACCACGCTTTAATATTGTCACGTATGGTCAAATGTGCTGCATTTAAAGTAGTTTCGCTTTGACTTTTTCCAAAACCTGTGTTTGCACAACGAAAATAAATTATAAAAATTCGAATTTTATTTCAAATAACTCCAACAGGATACATTTCGTGTATGAATATGTTGTGATCACACTAGATTTTTTTGAAAAATATCAGCTTTGTGGTTTTTGATAGAATTGATAATATGTGATACAAAGTAGAAAATAATGGACGTAGGTTGACACATTTATGTCTATAAAACATTGAATTTTATTTCAAATAACTCCAACAGGATACATTTCGTGTATGAATATGTTGTGATCACACTAGATTTTTTTGAAAAATATCAGCTTTGTGGTTTTTGATAGAATTGATAATATGTGATACAAAGTAGAAAATAATGGACGTAGGTTGACACATTTATGTCTATAAAACATTGAATTTTATTTCAAATAACTCCAACAGGATACATTTCGTGTATGAATATGTTGTGATCACACTAGATTTTTTTGAAAAATATCAGCTTTGTGGTTTTTGATAGAATTGATAATATGTGATACAAAGTAGAAAATAATGGACGTAGGTTGACACATTTATGTCTATAAAACATTGAATTTTATTTCAAATAACTCCAACAGGATACATTTCGTGTATGAATATGTTGTGATCACACTAGATTTTTTTGAAAAATATCAGCTATGTGGTTTTTGATAGAATTGATAATATGTGATACAAAGTCTTTATTGTGTTCTTCTTCTAGTGGTGGCTAGTACTGTAGTAAATAGCTTGAGGAACACTACTGCCACCATGTGGTAAGACGAGTAGGATTCTGGACCCCGCCCACAGAAGGGGTACAAAAAAGCTGTGGAAACAGAACATAGATGTGACCCGACCCGAACTGAGCCGACCTGAGCCGATCCAACCCGAGCCGAGCCGAGCGGTGGAAAAGAGGCATTAAACTCACTGGTGGGGTGGCTACAGTATTTGGGTTCGTTAAGTTCTGGTAGATACCAAGCAGGTTATACCTATGTTAAGTAAATCCTTACTCACCTAATTACCATACACACCTTTAATGTAACATAAATCACTCCAGACAACCAACTAACTGAACAGTTTCTTTTAATAAGAACTTAGAAAAATAACTCTTCCTCCACATGAAGCTGCAAAATACCCCAAAATGATGTAAAACAACAATAAAGTATGGTCTTTAATTCTCATTTTGACATGTTCCCAAAATAAAATAAAACCAATAAAGCACTTTTTCTGTTCAGTCCCTTCTGTTTTACTCACTTTAACTTTGTGTTTTTGTTTTTTATTAAAGCTCCTTTCTCTTAACCATTTGTAACCCAGTCCAAAATAAAGGTATTTTGTATTGAGTTAATTTCATGGAAGGTGTAATAATTTAATATGTATTGAACATGTTTGTTTAAATATGTTAAATTTGTTAAAGAAAGAAGTGTTAATGAAAGTTGTGTTTATAAATACTGGGAGTAACATTGTGTAATAAGTTAAAAGAAACCGTTTTATAGAGAAGCAGTTTTCAACATATTTTATTTTGAAGGGCTCTAAAGCAGCTGAGCTGGTCTGTGATTGGCTGAGAGACGTGAGGGGAAAATGAGGAAGAGGAGAAGCAGAGGAGGAAGAGTAAAATAACCGTTGGAGAAAAAACTGGCGAATTTATTAAGAAACGAGTGTTTTGCTGATATTTTAGACTTTCAACACGACAGTCTGTGAATAGATATCGACGTCTCACTCTTGTTTGCTGCTGTTGTGATCATTCTAAACCAGAATTCACTGGACAGTAGGTAAAAAAGTAAAGCTTGCTAACACACTAGCATTCATTAGCACAGTGAATGGCAGTTAAGTACTGTGAGCTAACGCAGCTTACAGTGGATTCAACTGTTTCCGTCATGGGAGCGTTCCTGATTCAAGCCTAGTGCAGAGAGATGAGTTTCTGCTGAGAGCTTCTGTGACTGTGTTGGAGGACTGTGTCGGCGTTAAACTTCCTGCTATTCCAAATCCTGGGGACTGAGAGACTGGAGAAGGAGCGGACGTCATCTTGCCAACTGAGACGAAGGACAGGTGAACTACCAAGAAGGGTCAAGGTTTTCCTTGGAGGTATCGCAAAACCACGCATCATCATCAAATCAGGCCTGCAACAGGGTAGTTTTATTTTATTTTATTTGTTGGGACAAGTAATTAATTAATGACGGCTTAGGTGGACATTGAGTCTCTGAGAAGGGGCAGACTAAGAGTGGCTGCCCGAAATCAGACTCCATGAAGCGGACTGACGAGAGCAACGCACCCCTGCAGCCACGGAGCTCGAATATCCAACTTCCACCGTAAAACTAACTTTACCGCAGTGGACATTGAGGTGTGGGCCCACAGTAATTAATAACAAGTTGGTAAAACAAAAGACTGAAACATTTACATTTTGTGAATTTATTGTTGTGTTTAATACATGTTCAAAAGTTCAAGTTTCATACTGTGTGTGTGTGTTTGATTTCCTGTAAAATAGTATTTGGATTTTATTATTTTTATTCAGCCTCTACCTGATTGGGTGAGAGGAATAGAAAGCACTGGTTAATTATTATTTTAAAGTGAATGAAACTCAACACAAGTTTAAACACGAGAGTGTATTAAGAATTATTTTTTTAAGCTACTACGTTTAACGAACCTAGAACTCAACATAAGTTTAAACACGAGAGTGTATTAAGAATTATTTTTTAAGCTACTACGTTTAACGAACCTAGAGCCCTTACCTACTTAAAAAGGTATAGTTGGGCTACATAAAATGGAGGCATCGCTGGGATTTATTGTTTGAGTTTCTTGATGTTCAAAGTATTTTTCTGATTGTCATTGTTAAAAAAAAAAAAAGAGAGAAAATGCAACAAACTAAGGTCATGGTAAACAAACTTAAGAGCTGGTGCCGAGGGGAGGGCATAAATGAGAACCATGCATTGTTGATAAAAGTTCCCCAAGAGACAGAAATTGCACAAATAGAAGACACTGCTGACTATAAAGTGCCTTGGGCGTGTCCGTGTGAGGGGAAGAATGCTAGACGAATCAACAGGTCAAATATTAGTGCAGGAAGAAACTTACAAATGCAAACATGCCAAATGAGGTGTTGACGTTAGATGAGTCTACAGTATGGCCTATATTCATTACCACAGAATCTTCAAGTGTAAATGAGGATTTTAGTGTCAAACTAAATACTTTTTTACAAACAGAAGGGAAGACTGCAACGGATGTGCATGCTCTTCTAGCTGGGGTGGAACCCGTTCCCTCACCCACCGAGTCCCTCATTCGTGCTGTGAGTGATCTACTGGATAAAGCAGCTAAACCTACCACAGAGACTGGAGGATTCCTCACTTGCGCACCTTCTCCGGCATAGTGCCTACTCCTGCAGGTGAGGAACAATTTGAATATTGGTTGGAGCAAGCTCACATGATGGTGGAGGTGAGTGAATCTTCTCCAAAAGAAAAACGACGAAGAATCATGGAGAGCCTAAAGGGCCCGGCATTAGAAGTCATCAAAGCAGTTTGCCTTTCTGATCCAGATGTCAGTCCTGAAGAGTGCCTAGAAGCTCTTGATAGTGCATTCGGGATGGCAGAGTCAGGAGATGATTTATACTTTGCTTTTAGACTGATGCAGCAGCAGTCTGGGGAAAAGTTGTCAGATTTCCTTCGAAGACTAGAGCGCTGTTTGTCGAAAGAAGTTCAAAGAGATGGCCTCCCTACCTCAAGAATGAACAAAGCTCGAATTGAACAGCTACTTAAAGGCGCAGTGGGTGCAGACCTAATGCTAATTCAGCTCAGATTAAGAGAAAGAAAAGAGAACCCTCCAACCTTTCTTGAACTACTGCGTGAAATTCGTGCTGAAGAGGAGTATGAAGCATCTAGAGCTAAATTAACTCCATCTGTACGTGCCGTCCAAACCAAACTGCAGGTGGACCACAATCATTCTGAAATTCAGAGTCTGCGGGCTGAGATAAAAGAAGTAAAGTCAATGTTCACTGCACTTTCTTCACAACCCCCTCAAGATACTGCAGATAAATATGACAAATGTTCAACTGACAGAGAGAGACCTAAAGAACCAAGTCTGAATGCTGAAGTTGTGGCTTTAAAGCAACAAGTTAAAGAGCTGCAACAAAAAGTCAAGTCCAGAGTGTCACTTCCAGCTGAAACGTCACAGACTGTCATGGCAGTGAACACTCCAAATAGACGTTCTGATGCAGATGAACGTTTTTGCTACCGCTGTGGAGAAAGTGGACACCTAGCAAATAAATGCAAAAGTCCTGAAAATCAAAATAAAGTCATTCAGAAGCTTATTCAAGCCCTCAAAAAAGCTAAAACCACAAATGTACCATCTCCTACTGGGGAAAGCAGTGAGCAGAGTGCTACAGTGAGAAAGAGTGCAGTGAGTAACCTACAACCTGTTGGACTGCCAGAAGGACTAATAGGGCCACCATCTTTGGAACCTTTAAAAATTAATGGACAGCTATGTGATGCCCTACTAGACAGCGGTTCCCGGGTCAGTATCATCTTTGAATCCTGGTACAGGAAGTACCTGTCTGACACAACCATTCAACCTGTCAGTAAACTAGACATATGGGGTTTGAGTGATTCCAGCTACCCATATCTCGGTTATGTGATAGTGGATATGGAGTTTCCCAAGAAAGTGGCTGGAGCTCCAACTACTTTGTCAGTCCTAGCTTTGATTTGTCCAGATCCACCTGGCCCAGACCAAACCCCTGTCATCATTGGCACCAATGCAAAAGCCAACCTTCCAAAACGCTTGGCTCAGCTGTGTGAGGAAACATCTGAGGCATCTGTTCAGACATTAAGAATACACAGTTTTCTGCCTAGAGGTGCAGAAAGGAATTTGGATTTAAAAGAGGAAAATGAAGAGATTGGATATATAAAATGGGAGGGTCCTGGGGACCTGACATTTCCTGCTGGGAGTAACTGTAAAGCATCTTGCAGAGTGGATGTGGAGAAGCCTCTACCTGATGACATTTTGGTGGTGGAGTCTTCAACCATAAATCCCCTTCCTGTTGGTGTACTGCTACAAGCCATGGTTATTCCAAGTAATGCTGTGGATGTGAACCAACTGACCTTATTGTTCCAGAATGAATCCTTGAGAGACATAACAGTTCCAGCTGGCACTGTTGTGGGATGTCTGTGCGTTACTGATGTTGTCACAACAGTTTCCAAACAAAACAGTGTAAATTCAAGATTCGATACAAGTCTGATAAATTTTGGAGAGTCCCCCGTCCCAGACCAATGGAAGCAAAGACTTTGTCAAAAGCTATCTGAACGAGCATCTGTCTTTTCTCTAGATGAGCTGGATGTAGGACTCGCTAAAGAGATGGAGCACACAATTAGACTGTCAGATCCCCGCCCATTTCGAGAACGCTCCAGACGCATCACTCCTGCAGATATTAATGATGTACGCTGTCATATACAGAAACTGCTAGCTGCAGGAATAATTAAAGAGTCTAAAAGCCCATATGCATCTCCCATTGTAATTGTGAGAAAAAAGAATGGAGATGTAAGGATGTGTGTTGATTACCGGACACTTAACAGTCGAACTGTGCCCGACCAATACACCACGCCCCGTATCGATGAAGCGCTTGACTGCCTTTCTGGTAGTCGGTGGTTTTCAGTCTTAGACTTGAGGAGCGGCTATTATCAAATTGCTATGAAGGAAGAGGACAAAGAAAAAACTGCTTTTATTTGCCCTCTAGGATTTTACCAGTTTGAGAGGATGCCACAGGGGATCACAGGAGCTCCTGCAACTTTCCAACGCTTGATGGAAAAAACAGTGGGTGACATGAACCTCCTACAAGTACTTGTGTATCTTGATGACCTTATTATCTTTGGAAAGACTCTGGAAGAACATGAGGAGAGACTCCTAAAGGTTCTCGACAGACTCCAAGAAGTAGGCCTCAAGATTTCTCTGGATAAATGTCAGTTTTGTCAGACAAAGGTGAAATATGTAGGTCACATAGTGTCTGCAGAAGGTGTCTCAGCTGATCCAACAAAAATTGAAGCTGTTACCACATGGCCAATGCCTACTAATCTGAAGACCCTGCGGTCATTCTTAGGATTTTGTGGGTACTACCGAAGGTTTATCCGGAATTATTCCGCTATAGTTCGCCCATTGACTGACCTAACTAAAGGATATGGACCTACACAGCGTGGGAGGAAGCCCAAGAAGGGTGAAGCTAAAGTTTATTTGGATGAGCGGGAGCCATTCAGAGAGAGGTGGGATCAATCCTGCACCAATGCATTTGAGAAAGTGATACACTGTCTTACCAATGCCCCGGTCCTGGCTTTTGCTGATCCCAATAAAGCTTATGTCTTGCACGTAGACGCCAGCCTGAACGGACTAGGTGCTGTCCTTTATCAGGAGTATCCGGAGGGACTACGACCAGTGGCATTTGCCAGCCGCAAACTAAGCTCTTCAGAAAAGAATTATGCCATTCATCAGTTGGAGTTTCTGTCTCTTAAGTGGGCGGTTGTGGAGAAATTCCATGATTATCTCTATGGAGCACGTTTCACTGTACGAACAGACAACAATCCCCTGACTTATGTCCTCACCTCAGCAAAGCTTAATGCTACTGGGCATCGGTGGCTGTCGGACTTATCAGCCTATGATTTTGACATAATCTACAGACCGGGAAAAAACAACATTGATACAGACTTATTGTCACGGATGGAGCCTGGGCAGAAAGAGTCTGAGTGGCAAAGTATATCGCAGTCAATATGTCAGAGAGTTGGCACCAATGGGTTTTCTGCAGATTCTCCCAATTATGCAGAACAACTTGGAGTTTCTCCTGAGTGTATCCCTGATGTATATGCTTATCCCACACGTTTGCAGCTCAACTCACTGGAACAAATGTCAAGACAAGAACTAATTAGAGCCCAAAGGGAAGACTCTCTCATAGGACCAACCATCCAAGCACTGAGCGATGGAAAATGGCCTGACGACATCAAAGCTAACCCAAAGATAATGGCGATGAAGAGAGAGATTGGGAAGTTATATATGAAAAATGGACTGTTACATCGCGTGAGTAAACCTCAATCATCAGAAGAAACTCACCAACTGGTCCTGCCTGCCAAGTTCCGACTAACTGTGCTGAAATCTCTTCACGACGATTTAGGTCACCTAGGAATTGAAAGAACTACTGACATGCTCCGAAGTAGATTCTTCTGGCCTAAGATGTCCACTGATGTTGAGCAGTACATTAAAAACTGTGGAGAATGTGTTTTGAGGAAAACTCCATGTTCAAAGGTAGCACCCTTAAACCAGATGGTTAGTACTGGGCCATTGGATTTGGTGTGTATCGATTTCCTTTCCATGGAGCCAGATTCGAAGGGCATCAGCAATGTGTTAGTCATCACAGACCATTTCACCAGATATGCTCAAGCTTTTCCTGCTAAAAATCAAAAGGCTCTCACAGTCGCTAAGATTTTAGTGGAGAAGTATTTTGTGCATTATGGACTTCCAACACGTATTCACTCCGATCAGGGGAGAGATTTTGAGTCTCGACTCATCAAGGAACTGTTGACGCTGTTGGGCATTAAAAAATCTCGGACAACCCCGTATCATCCACAAGGTGATCCACAGCCAGAAAGATTTAATAGGACTTTGCTATCCATGCTTGGAACATTGAATCAAGAAAAGAAAAGACAATGGAGCCAGCATGTTGTTCACTTAGTGCATGCTTATAATAGCACCAAATGTGACGCAACTGGATTTTCACCGTATTTTCTAATGTTCGGGCGAGAAGCAAAACTCCCAGTGGACGTGTGCTTTGGGACATCTATGGATGAAGATGGGAACCATCAGCATTCCTCTTATGTTGCAAAGTTAAAAGATATCTTGCAAAGAGCTTATGAGATGGCAACTGAAGCAGCCGACAAACTACATCTGCGTAACAAAAAAGCATATGACCGGAGGCTTGGATTTCATCAGTTGGAACCTGGTGACAAAGTCTTGCTGAAGAATCTGGGAGTGAAAGGGAAACATAAGCTTGAGAACCGCTGGTGTGATATCCCCTATGTTGTTGTGGAGAACATGCCAAATCTGCCTGTGTATAAAGTGAAGCCACAAAATGGAAAAGGGAAGTTCAAAATTTTACACAGAGACAACCTCTTGCCAATAGGAGACTATGTGCGTATGCCAGTAGTGGAAAATCTTCCAGATGTGCACTCAAGGTTATCAACAAGACCACAAAGAAGAACTAAGTCTAAGAGGCACAATAATGATCATTCAGTACAGCTGGCACATGAGGAGTCAACTGAGTCATCTGACTTTGAGTGGGAGTTACCACATCGACCATACCGGACTTATCTGGAGGGAATACTCCAAAACCACAAAGATAGACTTGAACCAAAAGAGTCTAAGAGTCACATTGCATTGGACGAGGAACCATCGCAAGAAGCAGACCCTATTGTGGAGGAGCCAACCTGTGATGACACAGCATCAGGGTCAGAGTCTGAACCTGTCCCTAGTGAAGATGATGGGCCATGTCCAAGTAGTTCCAACAGCAGAATGAGTCATGCACATTCAAGAACAAAACGTCCCATTAAACCTGTAGTGAGACTTACCTATGATGAACTTGGCAAAGCTAGTGATCAACCCCTCACTATTGTTCATAGGGGTGTTGTCATAAAAATACAGAGCTAAAATGTTGACTAAAACTGCCCTCCTCGTTTGAGTTATGCAGGTGTTCATAAAGTCTGTTGAGGACACCAGATGTTTAGAGGGGGGAGGGTGTAACCCAGTCCAAAATAAAGGTATTTTGTATTGAGTTAAGTTCATGGAAGGTGTAATAATTTAATATGTATTGAACATGTTTGTTTAAATATGTTAAATTTGTTAAAGAAAGAAGTGTTAATGAAAGTTGTGTTTATAAATACTGGGAGTAACATTGTGTAATAAGTTAAAAGAAACCGTTTTATAGAGAAGCAGTTTTCAACATATTTTATTTTGAAGGGCTCAGAGTAAAGCAGCTGAGCTGGTCTGTGATTGGCTGAGAGACGTGAGGGGAGAATGAGGAAGAGGAGAAGCAGAGGAGGAAGAGTAAAATAACCGTTGGAGAAAAACTGACGAAGTTATAAAGAAAAGAGTGTTTTTGCTGATATTTTAGACTTTCAACTAGACAGTCTGTGAATATATATCGACTTTTCACTCTTGTTTGCTGCTGTTGTGATCATTCTAAACCGGAATTCACTGGACAGTAGGTAAAAAAGTAAAGCTTGCTAACGCACATTCATTAGCACAGTGAATGGCAGTTAAGTACTGTACTGTGAGCTAACGCAGCTTACAGTGGATTCAACTGTTTCCGTCATGGGAGCGTTCATGAATCAAGCCTAGTGCGGAGGGATGAGCTTATGCTGAGAGCTTCTGTGACTGTGTTGGAGGACTGTGTCGGCATTAAAACTTCCTGCTATTCCAAATCCTGTGGACCGAGAGACTGGAGAAGGAGCGGACGTCATCTTGCCAACTGAAATGAAGGACAGGTGAACTACCAAGAAGGGTCAAGGTTTTCCTTGGAGTAAGGTATCACAAAACCACGCATCATCATCAAATCAGGCCTGCAACAGGGGTTTTATTTTATTTTATTTTATTTGTTGGGACAAGTAATTAATTAATGCCGGCTTAGGTGGACAGTGAGGTGTGGGCCCACAGTAATTAATTAACAACTTGGTAAAACAAAAGACTGAAACACTTGCATTTTGTAAATATATTGTTGTGTTTAATACATGTTCAAAAGTTCAAGTTTCATACTGTGTGTGCGTTTGATTTCCTGTAGAATAGTATTTGAAGTTTATTATTATTCAGCCTCTACCTGATTGGGTGAGAGGAATAGAAAGCACTGGTGAATTATTATTTTAAAGTGAATGAAACTCAACATAAGTTTAAACACGAGAGTGTATTAAGAATTATTTTTTAAGCTACTACGTTTAACGAACCTAGAGCCCTTACCTACTTTAAAAAGGTATAGTTGGGCTACATGTTATCTCGTAATTATGAGATAGTATTTCATAATTAATTATGAGATAGTATCTCATAATTACGAGATATCTCATAATTATGAGATAAGGTGTTATGATAATTATGAGACGTCTCATAATTATGAGATTATATCTCATAATTATGCAATACTATCTCATAATTATGAGATACTATATCATAATTTTTTTCATTCATCTTTTATTTATGCAGGCTAGCCTCGTTGAGCCACGGGGACTCATTTACAAGAGGGACCTGTCTCACTCACACCCAGGATCAATTTAGAGTTGCCAATCAGCCTAACATAATTATGATATACTATCGATATAATACTCATAATTATGAGATCTTATCTTATGAGATAAGATCTCATAATTATGAGATCTCGTCTCATAATTATGAGATCTCGTCTCATAATTATGAGATCTCGTCTCATAATTATGAGATCTCGTCTCATAATTATGAGATCTCGTCTCATAATTATGAGATCTCGTCTCATAATTATGACATCTCGTCTCATAATTATGACATCTCGTCTCATAATTATGACATCTCGTCTCATAATTATGACATCTCGTCTCATAATTATGACATCTCGTCTCATAATTATGACATCTCGTCTCATTGGGTGTCCTGAGGCGCTTTTAAATAAAATTATTATTGTTATTGTTATTATAATTATGAGATGATGAGATGATGAGAGACTATCTCATAATTATGAGATAATGTCATAATTATGAGACGTCTCATAATTATGACATAAGATGCCATAATTATGAGATAGTATCTCATTATGAATCTCATAATTATGACATCTTAATCTCATAATTATGACATCTTAATCTCATAATTATGACATCTTAATCTCATGATTATGACATCTTATCTCATGATTATGACATCTCATGATTATGACATCTCATGATCTCATGATTATGACATCTCATGATTATGACCTCTCATGATTATGACATCTCATGATTATGACATCTCATGATTATGACATCTCATGATTATGACATCTCATGATTATGACATACATACTATCTCATGATTATGACATACATACTATCTCATGATTATGAGATAAGATGCCATAATTATGAGATGAGTCAATTTTTTATTTATTTGGTGAATGCAATGCTCTTCCGTACTTTTTGCATTCTTAGAAGTAAAAAAAATTAAGCATGGATTTCATTCAGATAATTTGGCTTTATACTCAAATTACAGTCATAGGTGCATTTTCATGTTATATCCTGTATAAATAAAGAAAAATATCCTGATGAAGCATCTGAAATCTGCAGTGCATGTTTCCCTCCACCAGGGGGCGCTCATGAAGGGCTGCAGCACCTCGGTCCATATGGGAACATCCCTAACATCTTGGCTGAGCTGACAGGAGACAACGTTCCCAAAGACTTCAGTGATGACCACAGCTACCCGGACCCTCCAAACCCCTGTCCGATTGGAAAGACAGGTGGAAAAGTCTCGTTCTAAATTAAATTTTCTTATTTTGGCAAACCAGCCGGGTGTAAATATGGCGGTTTAGGTCAGAACTGAACAGGGCATACTTTATTTAATTTATTAATTTTAAAATAAAATGCAAAACGATTTACATACAGGTATATGAAATTAAAAGAAACAAAATATAAAATGAAACTAAATCATATCTGCTCCTTTTTTTTCTCTCCAAATACTGTAATCAATTCAAACAATTATCTATAAATAACAAAACCAAATGAATAACTCATTCAATTTTCTAGTTCTCATACATTTCTCATTAAACTCCATTCATATATTTTTTTCAACAATTCGGTTTTGATCATTCTCTTGAATACAAACATTGACTTGGCTGTCTCCAAACCATTCCACAATCAAATTCCCTGAATTAAAGAGGAACTAAACCCAAAAAAAAACTTTTTTTAGCTGATAAAATCTCTAGAATTTGTTTAAAAGGTTTTATAGCACTATGCCTGTGTTAATTTTCATGTATTTGTGCGTATTTGTTTAAATCTGCAATATTTGGTCTAAAAACGTGTTTACGGTAGTCTTATGGGTTGAACTGGTGAATTACACCTTAATTTTCTTACTTGTCCAAACGCTCATGTGTGACGTCACAAAAGTGGTTCAAGCAGAGCCAATCCCCTGCAGAGATGAGAAGGTCCTCGCTGCAGTTCATACCTTATATGGAAGTGGCACATTGCACTCCAGAAAAGTACTGCAAAGACGCATATTACAGTTTTCGGAATGGCAATAGTTATTTGTATATTTTAACTTTTTTATGTTAGGAATACTTTTCACTACATCGACAACTATTTGGTTGTATTTGTTTTCTTATATTGCGATGGACAAGTAATGCATATATGCCATGATGGGGCAATGGTGTAGCTCCCAGTCTGGCATCCGATAGACCCAGGTTCAAATCCCGGTTATGGAATATCTTTTGGTATCGATTTTCTTTTTTTTGGCCTTTTGTTTTGGATTGATCGGGGGGAATAGATAAATACATCTACATATTTATTCTTTGTTTTTGCTTGCTGTAAGTTGTTTGCTGGAGTTTTAGTTTGTTTTAGTTTGTGGATAGAGGGGGCGTGAATGCAGCTCACCCACCCACCTCCTCCCTTCCTTGTCTCTCGACACTCCCATTTTCATGAGGGATTTTGAATCTGCTCTGGGTGCGGTTAACGTTTCACCAGTGGGTTGAGGCCCTCTTTAAGGCTTCAAACTGGTTCTATACTGTGGTTTTACAAATATGTCTGTCCCCTTAAGATTGTAACAGCTTTGTATTTTTACAAAATACATTTGGATATTTAAAGGTAGTGCATTATTCTGAGCTCTATACGGTACATAACTGATAAAATATTATAATCTACCAAATCATGGAACTTAAATAATTTCATATGATAAAATAATATACTTGATGGACGACAGTAATGCTTTCTTGTGATAATTATTACAGCTCTTTTCTGTAAAATAAAAATAGGCTTTGTAATTGTTTTACACGCTTTTCCCCAAACATTAACACAATAAATTAAATGTGGAATAATAATTGTATTATACAACAAATACAGTGCTTTGTCATTTAATAGATCCCTGACTCTGTAAAGTATCACAATAGATTTAGAT
The DNA here is from genome assembly GCA_038048925.1 of Garcialebias charrua. NCBI lineage: Eukaryota > Metazoa > Chordata > Actinopteri > Cyprinodontiformes > Rivulidae > Garcialebias > Garcialebias charrua. The sequence goes on from JBBPBX010040350.1 coordinate 28,951, forward strand.
ATTTTCATTTTCACAGAATTTATGTTGTTTCCATGTCATTTTGTCATCAATGATGACACCCAAAAATTTCACTTCATTTACTCTACAAATCTCAGAACCCTCAATTTGAAATGGAACATAAACTGTTTTTTTTTTATTACCAAATATCATGTACTATAATTAGTTTTATCCAAGTTTAATGATAATTTATTGTTTAAACCAAGTTTGAATTTTAAAGGTTCAGTCTGCAGTTTCTGTAGAACATCAGCACTTAGAAAAAATTTCAACAAGCAAAGCATTCTGATCCCTCCCCCTCAGAGCCATATATGGCTCTGCCCCCTTGTGGTCTGTTAAAATTCAAATTCAAGCTCTGTTTTTATTGGCTGATTCAAATTCAAGCTCGGTTTTTATTGGCTGGTTACAAACTTTGTTTTTATTGGCTGGAAAATGGCGGGTCACTTTTTCTTTTTAGAAATGCTTATTTA
>JBBPBX010040351.1:0-10606 GCA_038048925.1 Garcialebias charrua
CTTCAACGATAAGAAGTCGGAAGCCATATTGTTCCTTCCCAATGACACAACCTCAAACCACTGCATTGACCTGTCTGCTCTACCCCTGTCCGAAAAACAAAAAGTCACAAATCTGGGAGTGATAATGGATCCTTCCATGAAACTCAACAGTCATGTAAACATGATTGTCAAATCCTGTTTTTTCCAGCTGAGGCGTCTGTCTAAGCTGAAGCCCATATTATCAAAAAACAACCTGGAGACAGTGATTCACGCATTCATTACATCTAGGCTTGATTACTGCAATTCACTTCTGCTTGGCGTCAGTCAAGCCACCATTGCACGATTACAACTGGTTCAGAACGCAGCTGCCCGATTTTTAACCAGCACACGCAAAAGAGAGCACATTACACCAGTCTTGGCCTCCCTTCACTGGCTACCGGTTCATCTTCGAATCCAATTCAAAATTCTCATGTATGTCTACAAATCGCTGAACAGTCTCGCCCCCGCCTATCTCTCGGATCTGATACACCCATATGTCCCTCCACGTGCTTTGAGGTCAGAGGATCAGGTACTCTTAATAGTTCCAGAAACTCGCCTTAAGCGCAGGGGTGACAGGGCGTTCTCTGTAGCAGGCCCAAGACTCTGGAACGAGTTACCGCTGCTCATCAAACAGGCCCCCTCCCTCTCGGTTTTCAAATCCCGGTTAAAAACTCACTACTACTCCATCGCTTTCAATGCCAGCTGATTTGTATTGGATCGTTTTATTTATGATCTGCAATGTTTTTATGTTTTTCGTGTTGTACTTCATTGTCTGTGTTGCCTGTTGCGTGTTTGTTTGTCCAGCACTTTGTGTGGACTTGTTCCTGTTTAAAGAGCTTTATAAATAAAATGGTATGGTATGGTATGGTGCTGTTGCAGCTTTTCAGCTAGGTAAGCCTGCATCAACGCGGATGCGTTCATGGCACACGTCGCAAGTCCCTGAGCTCTGTAGCATTTCTCGAGCAGAGAAGCTGAGGCTCGACGAGCTTTGCTGGGAAGAGTTGGTTTTGTCCCGGATGACTTGGGAGCCAGGTGAGACACCAGTGTATCCTCATTTGAGACACGTTGGCTATTCCCACCTCATCCATCCCGTCCACGTCGAGGAACTGTGAGAGGGGAAGGAGTATGGAAGCCCTGGGCTGAGGCTAGGTGCGAGTTAGATCTGTGAGGAAGTCCGGGAACACGGGCATCCTTTGCCTCGTGGCGGCCTGCTGCTTTGAGTAAAAATAGTTTCCTGCCAGCTTCGTGACCTGTTGGCGAGGCGGAGGCTCTGGCCATGGGATGTGCAACGCGTCCGCTGCTCTGTGGCACAGGTCGAACAGAGCAGGAATGGAAAAGTCAGTTTCCGGGAGCACAGTTACTGGGATCTGGGAGAGGTCTTCTCCCTGTTCCTCCAGTTCGACGTCTGCGTCTTCCACGGAAAATTCGCCTGAGGCTGAAATCGAGATCTCGTCCTCGTTCATCATGCCTCGAGTGTCGAATTCAACTGCTAAATCCACCATAGGAGCCAGCACGTCAGGGCTGTCACCCCATTTGACTCGTGTGCTGTCGTGCAGAGCCATGTTCTCGAGCTCCGGCGTGGGAGTGAGAGGCTCAGTGGTGTCCCCATCCGTTGACACTGCTGGGGCGCCCATGGCCTTGGGACGAGGTCAACCCGGTGCCGCAGCACCGCATCCAGCATCTGGCTGCAGTGTGGGCAAAAGTCGGGCGTATCCACCGCTGTTTTTGCGTGTAACATTCCCAGGCAGACTGGACAGGCCTCATGGGTGTCCGTCGCTGCGAGGGAGAAACCGCATCCGCTAGGACAGGCGCGCAAAGTTGGGCTCGCTGTCCTGCTGGTTTTCCTTGGAAGTCTTGTCTTTCGCTTTCCTTTCTCCGGAGGCATGTCCGAGATAAGGCGAGCGAGTCCTTCCAGAATTCTTTTTCTTTTAATTTGTTTAGACGTCTCCTCCGCCGTGTCGCTTTCACTGGCTAGCCCACTACAAATTAGCAGGGGTAGCGGTTGTGACGCAGTTAGCGCCGTCGAGCGAAGCAGTCTGTGGAGAGAGGAGAAGAAAATACTTTGGGGTTAAGAGAAAATATGCCTGACTAGATTTTGCTAGTCCAGCAGTACGCAGGAATAATTCTCTGTGCGCTCTGTGTAGGGAGCAAGCTCACCTCTGGTTGAGCGATGAAGCAACAGAGAAGTCCCGCGAAGAGAGGTAGTTCAGGTTTAAGCGAGGTGAAGGGCAAAAAAGAGAAAGATGGATGGGCGTCAGTCGCTTAAATACCCAGAGGGCGGGGCCTCTGGCGCGACGTTGACGCCCTAGCCGTAAAGGCGTGATTGTATTCCTTCAGGTAATCGCGCGGGGGCGCAATTCCCATAGCAAGTATGTTGCACCGAGTGACTGACTGATAAGGGAACTTATTTTATCCGCCCCCTTTTTTTTTCAAAAACAAAACAAGTTCAAACAATCAATTCAAACAATAATCTTATATAAGTAATAGAGCAAAAAAACCTGATGCATGCTCAATAATCCAGGTAGAAAAATCCAAAAAAGCTAAGTCTGGTCCTCTGGACATTCAAAAAACAAAACAAAATAAAGCAAAAAAAAAAACTGTAGAAACTTTTCTTCTTTCGTCCGAAAGACTTCCTCAGTCTGAGAAGCTGTGTTCAGCTCAGTCTTATAAATAGAGCAAAAAGCTAACCTAATACTGGTTATTTAAGTTAGAGAATTTAATGCATCCCTGTATTATTTGTTCCTATTTTTGGTATAAATATCAAACGATGCAAAAAATTGGATACAATAAGGAACCTAAAATTATTGTTTTAAATAAATGTTCCATTTGTTTACATTGTTGTTTATTCTTTTCAGCTTGTCAGTTACAAAACTGAAACTAAGGGCCTGTTTACACGGCGCGTATTTTGAGTGTAACCGCTACTTTCTCTTTGCGACTTTGCTTATCGCCTACACGACGCTGCTGGCCCCCCTCGATGACACCGATACTTTTCTGACCCTGCTCTCAAGGTGGAAGTTTTTCGCTGACCCCCCGTTGATAATGTAAACATCTCCCGTGGAGCTTTTGTTTGAACACATGCACGCAGCACGCACGCGCAGACAGCCGGCATTTTAACAATGGCGGTGGACTGGACAGTGGACACACGCACCACTTTCTGAACTATAGCTGATGGAATATATTTTGATTCTCATATTTAATTATTCTACACCTTACCTGCATCTGTGTTGGAAGAGAGCCAGCTGCCTGGATCCAGTTGTCGCTGTTAACGAGGCAGTCGGACATTTCACGTGTCACGCTGCACTATAACATACTAAATGTGCTATATATTAACAGTTTAACAATAATAAACAGTATTTATGTTAGCGTGGGAGATATTTACATTTATCTGAGCTAAATGAAGCTATCTGGACTCGTTACGTCATGCCTAACATGCTGCATGTTGAAAATGAAGACACCAGGTTGATTTTTAATTTATTTATTTATTCAACACCACAAACTCATGTCACAAACACTGAGAATTAAATTGAACACTTTTAAAAACACGTTAACCGAACTTTAATGAACTGGACTCTGTTGTTCATCCTGGTGGAAACTGGACCCACATCCGAACCGCCGGTCCGCTTCGTGGAACAGCTTCGACCTCGCAGGAAAAAAATAAAAATAAAACCTCAGTTGGTTGTTCTGTGATCGAACTAAACACAAGGAACCATTATTAAGAACATGGTTTACCTTGTAGCGCTGCTGTAAATCAGCTGATTCTCACGGACTAAAGTCATGTTGACTCGGTTCCGGTCCAGTCAGCAACTTGTGTGCAGATGAAGCGGCCCCACTTGGTGTCAGATCTGTTGACTCTTATCCAAATTCCAGCTTTAATTTGTTAACTTGTTGACAACAACTTGTAGTAGCTGAACTTTTAGCCAGAGAGGAAAACAGGCTGCCTCGTGTGCTCTGTTGTTTACCTCAGGCAGCAGTGGCACGCATGCGCAGTAGTGAAGGTTCCAAAAATCACAGCGCCATCTAATGGCCTAGCATGGTAACTACAGTAAATTCATGAGTACGGGGGGTGGGGGGGGGGGAGAGAGTCGTATCCACAGAATTCGCCCATGTCAACGCAAAACTTTCAACCTAATTAACATACCCAAAAGTTGCGTTTCCCCCACACAGTGTCCGTGTAAACAGGGCTTTATAAGGGCCAGTTTACACGGCGCGTATTTTGAGTGTAACCGCTACTTTCTCTTTGCGACTTTGCTTATCGCCTACACGACGCTGCTGGCCCCCCTCGATGACACCGATACTTTTCTGACCCTGCTCTCAAGGTGGAAGTTTTTCGCTGACCCCCCGTTGATAATGTAAACATCTCCCGTGGAGCTTTTGTTTGAACACATGCACGCAGCACGCACGCGCAGACAGCCGGCATTTTAACAATGGCGGTGGACTGGACAGTGGACACACGCACCACTTTCTGAACTATAGCTGATGGAATATATTTTGATTCTCATATTTAATTATTCTACACCTTACCTGCATCTGTGTTGGAAGAGAGCCAGCTGCCTGGATCCAGTTGTCTGTTAACGAGGCAGTCGGACATTTCACGTGTCACGCTGCACTATAACATACTAAATGTGCTATATATTAACAGTTTAACAATAATAAACAGTATTTATGTTAGCGTGGGAGATATTTACATTTATCTGAGCTAAATGAAGCTATCTGGACTCGTTACGTCATGCCTAACATGCTGCATGTTGAAAATGAAGACACCAGGTTGATTTTTAATTTATTTATTTATTCAACACCACAAACTCATGTCACAAACACTGAGAATTAAATTGAACACTTTTAAAAACACGTTAACCGAACTTTAATGAACTGGACTCTGTTGTTTTCATCCTGGTGGAAACTGGACCCACATCCGAACCGCCGGTCCGCTTCGTGGAACAGCTTCGACCTCGCAGGAAAAAAATAAAAATAAAACCTCAGTTGGTTGTTCTGTGATCGAACTAAACACAAGGAACCATTATTAAGAACATGGTTTACCTTGTAGCGCTGCTGTAAATCAGCTGATTCTCACGGACTAAAGTCATGTTGACTCGGTTCCGGTCCAGTCAGCAACTTGTGTGCAGATGAAGCGGCCCCACTTGGTGTCAGATCTGTTGACTCTTATCCAAATTCCAGCTTTAATTTGTTAACTTGTTGACAACAACTTGTAGTAGCTGAACTTTTAGCCAGAGAGGAAAACAGGCTGCCTCGTGTGCTCTGTTGTTTACCTCAGGCAGCAGTGGCACGCATGCGCAGTAGTGAAGGTTCCAAAAATCACAGCGCCATCTAATGGCCCAGCATGGTAACTACAGTAAATTCATGAGTACGGGGGGTGGGGGGGGAGAGAGTCGTATCCACAGAATTCGCCCATGTCAACGCAAAACTTTCAACCTAATTAACATACCCAAAAGTTGCGTTTCCCCCACACAGTGTCCGTGTAAACAGGGCTTAAATTTATGATCATTTTAATAGAAAAATATTTTCTGAATCAAAAATCGTTTCTGAATCAAAAAATTGATTTTGAATCGAATCGTGACACAAAAAAATTGGAATCGAATTGATTCTCCAGACACTGAGAGATTCGCACCCCTAAATCTATTTCATTATTAGTACTTATTGCAAAAGTCTGCGGTTGTTTTTTGTGAAGTCAAAAGCTGAAGTTTGTTAACCCCCAGACAAATATCTCAGTGAAAAAAACCGCCAGGCTGTAGAAGAAACATACAAACTAAAAGAGGAAAAGATGCACACCTAAACAATCTGCACCAGGCAAAAAAAGTTGCTTAAATTGTGAAAATGTTAAATGTCAAATAAAGACTGTGTCTAAAAGATGATAAAAGAGAAGCAGCTTCAAAAGTGGGAACTTAATACTTCGTGTTTAGCATGTTTTGAACTATTTATTATGTTAAATAATAAAAATAATAAAGACATTAATGCACAAAATATGATTTCTCGAAGCTAAATTTTGTAATGTCTGTAGTCAGTCGATTTCAGGGCATATTAGCACTTTGAGATTTTTGTTAATGAAAAGTGCATTACAAATTAAATTCATTATTATTACATTATTATATTTACCTTTAAAAAATGACAAAGATAGAAATTGAAATGCAGATTTTCTTTTTTTTTTTATTACAACACAGCCGATCACAATGCATAAAAATGAAAAATATACAACAACGTCAGATGACTTCTGCTTCTGAAGAATGCTGTCGGTCTTCCTCCTGACCCACCTGGACGGGTAATGAACACTGTCATGTGGTTTAAAGCAACATAGACTAAACCCAGCAGACCGAGAAAGTGGCTGGAGGACAGGGAGATTATAGCCTCTGTAGGACTCTGAGAAACATCATGCAGAGGCCACCGACTGAGCGTTTAGGCCTGAAATGGTTCATGATTGAAGCTGGGAGAAAAAAAAAAAGATATTTCATAGATGAAACTGTAAGGATGATTATCAGCATCACTGTGGCCCTGTGATAGACTGACAACCTGTCCAGGATGTACCCATCTGGAGACTGGCTCCATCTCCCTTGTGATCTGATGTGGAAAAAGTGGGCAAAGAAAATAGATGGATGGATAAATTATTCAGCAAAAGTACAGTAACATTTCTAAAGATGGTGCTGTTGTACTTGAAATGTGACAAATAAAGCAAGTCAAATCCCAGTTTTCTCATGCAGGGTTGTTGAAAGTAGCAGTCAGCTTCTCTGACAGCTGCAAGTTGAAAATGGTTGTGTTCATTTAAGATGTCTCATGTTGTGGATGTGTTGTGCAACACAATGACAGGTTTGGTATCATTAAGTTTGAGAGGGGGGGGGGTGAAAAATGTGCTAATAACTTGACGGCTGAGCAAAAAAACAAAAAAACAAGTGCTGTGTGTTAGCAGAGTTAGAAAGAGCCACTAAAAGCAAAACAGACACTGGAACAAATCTGCACGTTAAACCATAAAACCCTCCCATATCTGTAGCATATGTTAACGCTAATTCTCCGGCAGATAATCCCAGCATGATGTTCATGCAAAGTTTTTAGTCGTGCAAGCAATTTGACAAGTCCTAAATAGGCTCTTTTTTCTCTGCCACCACTTTCTGACTCTGGACTGTTTCTGTTCCTGAAGTTAATGTCGCACGAGCCCAGCGCTGTCACTGTAAATGAAGACACATGCTGCAAACAGGCTCACATCCTGCACAACCTCTGGCTGCACCTGTCCTCATCGCCTTGCATTCACTTCCTGATTCTATATCCAGATGGATCCTTTAAGAGCTGTATATGGTAAACATGAGTCTGAACATAGTCACACGTTAAAAGCAAAGCTTGAAAAATCCACATTTTGCGTATTCAATCATCTTGCATTCACCTTTAAATATAAATAAAATAGTCTAATCTGCTTCATCACAAGTGAGCAAAATAAATTACTCAAACGCTAATGCAAAGGAATAAATACAAACATAGCACTGTGATCTGTGCTCATGTTAAACCTGATGTTTAAAAAAAAAATCTGAAAGTTTCTCAGATCATCTGCAGAATTTATTCTCCTCCTGAGGCTGTGTAATCCATCTTGTTTTTTTTCCATCAGGTTCAGACGTACAGTATGAACTGCATGGGGTGTTATGCAAAAGATACACATGTAAAAAAAGAGAAATACTTTTTCATCATCCCTTCAGGGGAAAGTGGCCTGCAGTCCATATCACCATGGAAAATCTATACCTGCCACAGCTCATCTGACAGGAGAGCAACGTGTTGTTATGGGTGGCAACATCTCTGTTTCATGACATTTTCTTTTTCAGCTTATGACCGTTGTCGCTCAAAAAACAAACAAAAATCAGCATCTAAATGTGAAAAGCTCTTCTGCACATCGGTTGTCACAAATCACACATTTCTTTGGTATATTTTTTTCTTTCTCGTCACTTTTCTCATTCGGGCCTCCTCAGGTGACTAATGTTGCCTGATCTGGCTGTCGTTCTGTTGAGAACTGCTCTTCAGTTTTTGATCCGATTGCTTCAAAGTTCTGAACTTGAGTAGCTTTTAGAATGATATTAGTGAATGTAATTGTGGTGACCACGTGGACTGGGATGCTGGTGAGGCTGCAGGGCTGTCTCTTCCATTGCACCTACCTCTCAGAGCCTGTGGATTGCTCATTGACTCACCCAGCAGTAGCGTTTCCTAGCAACGCCTCTTGAATGTACTGTACAGTACTTCCCCATCTCATGGGCGCCTTTAATAATCTGCTCTCCTATTTCCATGTAAGCTTTGTTAAAAAAGATTTATTGTGCATTGGAAGCCACACTTTTCTTGCATTGTTCTTTTTCTTCTTCTTCTTTAGAAACCAGTGTAGGTGCACGGATCAGTGTAATTTTTTACAACAGGGCTTTCCTGATCTTAAGAGAATTAACATGATGCAGGAATCTGAGGACTCCACGGCGAAGTGGAAAAATGCAGATGAGAGTTCATTGCTCGGGGATGAATGGCGCAAGAACGACGGCAGTGTTCTGCTGAGGAAACCGCTTTGACCTCGGCAAATTCATTAACTCCACCGCATGTTTGATAGACAGTTTTAATAAGTGGGGGTAATATCACTGAAGGACCTCACAGACGTGATGCAGCTCTCTGAATCAAACTTCATGGGGGGATGCACAATTTATGTCCTCTATTACTGCTGTTGCCTTAATCGTACATTGTGCAGCAGAGGTGCAGCACACTTGAACCGATGACTAAATGTAATGAAGCAGAGCTTTTCTGCTGCACTCTGAGGACGAGCTGAGGGCAGTTGAGGATAGGTAATCTGTTTGTATACCACGATTCCTAGCATTACATGTATTGTTGTTGCCTGAGCCCAGCAGTGAAATTGATGGCCCATATAAGGGCTCCTCATCATGTGGCTGACAGATAGTGTATTCTCCATGACAGGAAATCATGGCTCTCTCTGCCTTGTGAAACTGGGACTGATCTCTGTAAATCACCAAAGAGGAAAGCATGTGTGTTAGACCTTAAAGCTTTGGTATCAGCCTCAAATTAAACGCGGGTCCCCTTGTTTTTTTTTTTGTTTTTTTTTTATTTTTTACATTTGTTGTTTCCAGCCTTCTCTTCTCTATCACAATAAGATATACATGTACCGTATTTGGATCCAATGCTTTTTTTTTTACACATCTCTCCACAAACAACCAGACTGTACCTGTTTTTTTCTGCTTTTTTTGGTTTTATTATTCAGCTATGATTGTGTCTTATATTAGGCTCTACATTTTCACCAAGAAGCCTCCCATGGGTGCCGGGATGTTTGCTTACATCATGTTCAGGTTTCTGCCAGTCCGCCTCCTCACTTTGTTTTGCTTTGTGCATGTATTTTATTGAACTTCCTCACCTCTTCTCGAGATAACTTGGCCACACTGCTAAATCTGACTTTCCTGAGTCACACACATACACACTACTTTGTACTTCTTTTAAAAAATAAATAAATAAAACACGTCTCTCTTCCTCTTTACCTGTTTCTGTCCACTGCATTGACGAATATGTTGTCTCCCATCTGGCTGACTTCACAGCAGACTCTTGCAGCTCTCTTGTGACTGCTTGCTGCACAGTGCCCACTGCCAGATGCACCACTGAATCAATCCAGATTTATATTATTTATTTATTATTATTTTTTTGGGGGGGGAAATACAACAGCCAGACATATAAAATCCAGTCAAACTAAAGGTTGTCTTCATTTTTACTATTTATAGCTTAGGTAACACTTTGCCTAATTTCTGCTACTGTATTTTTCAAATCAGTTCAGTTTATTTATATAATGCCAAGTCACAACAGAAGTCATCTCAGGGCATTGAACAGAAACATTCACATACATGCAAAGCCAATTAGTAAAGTTCTCTATCTAAGGAAGCCAGTAAACTCATTGAATCTTCACTTTGTCGCAGTCTCCCATCCTGAGCAAGCACAAAGGCAACAGTGGAAAGGAAAAACTCACTTTTAACAGGAAGAAACCTCCAGCAGAACCAGGCTCAGGACAAGCGGCCGTCTGCTTTGACCAGCTGGGTTTGAAAGGACGGAAAGGAGAAAGGAATGACCATGGAAAGGCAGGTCCAGATGTAGGTGCAGGTGCATCCACTACTGGGAGAAAGACAAAAACACGTCAAGGATAGAAATACCGGTAATTACAAATACAAAACAGGTCAAGCAGAGTAAGAAAAGGACAGTAGCCTAGAGAAGAAATGTGGTCAGTTTGTCCTCCAGCAGTCTAAGCCTATAACAGCATAACTAAGGGATAGCTCAGGAAACCCAAGTCAACCCTAACTATATTTATCAAAAAGGAAAGACAAAACTGGACAATGTGTCAGCCTTCAGGACAGAAATTGGAAGTTGGTTCCACAAGAGAGGAGCCTGATAACTGAAAGATCTGTCTCCCATTTTGCTTTTGGAAACTCTAGGAACCACAAGTAAATCTGCAGTCTGTGGGCGAAGTGCTCTGTAAGGAAAATATGGAACAATAAGATCTGTACTATAAGATGGAGCTAGGTTGTTGAGCGCTTTGTAGATTAAAAGTAATATTTTGAAATTTGTATGTGCATGG
>JBBPBX010040351.1:11995-29413 GCA_038048925.1 Garcialebias charrua
TCTCTCTCTCTCTCTCTCTCTCTCTCTCTCTCTCTCTCCCCTGCAAACTTATTGACAGTAGCTGCAGATAATCACCACAGCTAGCACAAGGAGTATAAGAAGCCTCAGGAGCCATTCTGCAGGTGTTGGGACATTGCCTACCAACAGTAGTTGTGTTCCAGCCAGTTTGTTTCTGATATCAAAGAGAATTTAATCTTGTATGTTTTCTGCGCCTTCTCAGAGTTTGGACCTTGCTGCTTACTTGCCCTGCCTTGAGCTCACTGAGAACCTCCACTCCTCCTGCATCTCTATAGCTGCCTGTGCCTTCCACCACTTGCCATTTCTACGTGCCGTCTATGTTTAAGACCCCCTGAACTAATATATCCGAGCTCCTCTCCTCACCACTTCCAGTAAGGCCTATCACCTCAATTTTATTTTTTTATTTTTTTATTTATTCATTTTATAAAAAATAAACATAACAAACAACAATATATATTATACAAATGAAAAGCGGCAGAAGAAGAAAATAACTTATTATGTCTGCCCCTTTTTAAAAAATCATTTCAAACAATAATTATATATAAGTAATAATGAAAAAATGAATAACTCATCTCAATTTTCAAATTTCAAGATATTACATATAGAACTACTTCATACGTATTTCTTCAACAAATCACTCTTTATCGTTTTTTTAAACACAAACATTGACATTGCTTTTTTTATATCACACTCTAAGTCATTCCACAATCCAACTCCCTGGAATGAGGTAGACCGTCCCTTCAAACTAGTTCTATATTGTGTCTTTACAAATACTTCAGTTCCCTTTAGATTATAACGCCAAAAATACACTACACGCGGCTCCGCTCCGCCCCGCTCCGCAGGTCGCAGCTGTGCGAGTCCAATTTCCACTACCTGCGCTCAGCTCAGGTCCGAGTGGATGCGCCGCTCCGAGACGCATGCGCGGGAATTGCGAGATCGCGCGATAAATCAAGTGATAAATAATGAAGTCAGAACAAAACAATTCACTCGGTGGAAGAAAGAGAACAACTGTAGAGACTGCTGCCTTGATATTCTCTCGTAAATGAGCTACAGGACATGGTTTGAGCAACAGGAAGTGATGTATTACATTTCAGAATAAAATACTTTATTTATTTCTTGTATTTCTTTTTATTTCTTGTATTGCGTTTGTAGGCGTAGTCAGAAATGATAGTTTGACAGCATTTTTGTACAAATAAATCCGTATAGAGCTAGGATTAGTCCGCCCGTGGTGATTTTATTTTGTAAATACGGAAGTTGTGCTCGTTCCTTTTCCTGTTGGTGCGACGTAATCTTCAAAAGTTGACTCCGGCACAGCTCCGTCATCCGGCAGAAATAGAAAAATTTCTAATTTTGACGGACTGCCGTCCGCTCTCCGCAGCTCGCCGCCGCCGTGTGGAGCCAGTGTAAATTCTGTCATTGATTATAATGGGTGCGTATTTGCTGCGGAGGTCGGACCGGAGCGGGGCGGAGCTGCAACGCATGTAGTGTATTTTTGGCGTAACAGCTGGATCTTTTAACAAAATGTGTCTGAATATTTAAGGGTAGTGCATTGTTATGAGCTTTATACATCATCATTAAAATATGGTAATCTACTAAATCATGGAACTTCAGTAAATTCAACTGAAAAAAATAATATACTAGATGGATGACAGTAATGTTTTCCTGCAATAATCCTTATGGCTCTTTTCTGTAAAATAAAAATAGGTTTTGTAACAGTTTTACATGCTTTTCCCCAAACATCAATGCAATAAATTAAATGTGGAACAATGATAGTGTTTTACAACAGATACAACGCTTTGTCATTCAATAGGTCTCTAAACTTATACAGTACAGCAATGGATTTAGATATTTTCTTTTTTACATAATCTATGTTTTTTCCAAGTTATTGTGTCATCAATGACAACACCCAAGAACTTGATCTCACTCACTCTACAGATCTCACCACCCTCAATTGTAAATTGGACATCTGCAGTTTTCTTTTTATTACCAAATATCATATAATGGTTTTTTTCTAGATTTAATGATAATTTGTTTAGTTAAACCAAGTCTGTATTTTGACAAACTCTTTCTTCATCAATTCCAGCATCTGATTCAAATCCTCACCTAAACAAAAGAAAGTAGTATCATCTGCAAAGAGGATACATCTGAGGAGTCCCGACACATTAACCAAATCATTAACATATAAAATAAACAACTTAGGTCCAAGTACAGAGCCTTGGGGAACTCCACAGGTGATATTACAGTAATCAGATCTTACATCATCAATCTGTACAAACTGCTTCCTATCTTTCAAATAACTCTGTACCCATTGCAGCGCTGGTCCTCTAATGCCATACACATTCAATTTCTCAAGGAGAATGGTGTGATCTATTTTGTCAAAAGCCTTTTTTAAATCAACAAATATACTTATACCATATTGTTTTTTATCAACAGCTGTAGTTATTTCTTCCATAAACTCCTTGAGAGCCATAGATGTAGAATTCTTTGCTCTAAACCCATACTGACTATCACTTAAAATATTTTGCACATCAACATATCTGTCCAATCTGTTAACAAATACTTTTTCTAAATATTTTGAAAACTGTGGCAACAAGGAAATTGGTCTGTAATTATTAAATGCACATTTATCACAATTTTTAAAGAGCGGAACAACCATAGCTATTTTCATTCTATCCGGGAATGTTCCTGTCGAAAAAGACAAATTACATATATATGTAAAAGGGACAATAACATGACTTATTATATCTTTCACAAACATCATATCCATGTCTGCCCAGTCTTTAGATTTCTTGTCTAAATCACCATTCAACCTGCAGATCTATAATCTTCCCCTCTGCTCTCCAGGTGATCCAGATCCCATGTACAGTACTGACAACCCCATATTAATCACTGTTGTAAATAAACACTATAAACTGTTGTTTGTGTCCTGGCCTCTGTTCAGTTTGGGTCTTTTGCTTGGGTACACGTTATCATAACAAAGGATAGCGTGATCCTCCACTTCTGACTGTTTGGGACCAACAAGGCATGCAGCAATGTGTAGCAATTTTAAAAAGTCAGAGTCAGAGAGAGTCTGTACAGTATTGTCATTTGCACCGCATGTGGTACATGTGATGAAAACGAGATTATGTACACGAGGTCCCAGTTACATCCAACAACAAATGAAAGAGAAAAACAGTAATAACATCTAGAACTAACTAAGAAAAACATCAACTAGTAATACACTAAGCCTAATATAGTGGGAATAAACAGCAGCACGAACATGAGTTTGTATGAGCAGATGGTCACAGATGAACACAGATGAACACAGCAACAAGAAAACAGATCAGCATCAGTATGATGTGATATTTTGCAGTGTTTATTTTTTATTTTATTTTTATTTATTCATGAGTCTAACAGCCTCAGGGTAGAAGCTGTTCCTCAGTCTAGTGGTTCTACACTTGATGCTCCTCAACCTCCGTCCTGAGGGGAGTGGGGCAAAGAGTGAGTGTGCTGGATGAGTGAGGTCTTTCATGATGCAGGTGGCTCTTTTCCTGCATCTGGAGGTATAAATGTCTGTGATTGTGGGGAGACTGACTCCAACAGACTTCTGTGCAGCCTTCACCACTCTCTGCAGAGCTTTCCTCTCTTCAACTGTGCAGCCTCCATGCCACACGTTGATGCTGGAGCACAGGATGCTCTCCACTGCACACCTGTAGAAGGAGGTGAGGACTGGGCTGCTCAGACCAGCTCGTCTCAGCCGTCTGAGGAAGTAGAGTCTCTGATGACCTTTCTTGATCAGGCTGGTGGTGTTGTTGCTCCAGCTGAGGTTATCATTCATGTGTACACCCAAGTATTTGTAGCTGGAGACCACTTCCACTGCAGACCCACCTATTTTCAGTGGGGCATGGGTGTGTTTGTTCCTTCTGAAGTCCACAATCATCTCCTTTGTCTTCTTCACATTCATGTGAAGATTATTCTCTTTGCACCAGCTCTCCAGATGTTCCACCTCCTGTCTGTAGCTGGACTCATCATTGTTTGTGATGCATCCCACCACCGCTGTATCATCTGCAAACTTAACAATATGACAGCCTGGAAGTGTGGCTGTACAATCATATGTGAGCAGAGTGAACAGAAGGGGGCTCAGCACACATCCCTGAGGAGAGCCAGTGCTGAGGGTTATGGTGGAGGAGGAGAAGTTGTGGATCTTCACGGACTGTGGTCTGTCTGTTAAGAAGTCTAGTACCCAGTTACAAATAGAGGGGCTTAGTCCAAGTGTAGATAGTTTGTCTATCAGAGTTTGGGGGATCATGGTGTTGAAAGCAGATGTGAAGTCCACAAAGAGCAGACGCACGTATGAGTCTTTCTGATCCAGGTGGGTGAGAGCAGTGTGGACCACGGAAGAAATGGCGTCCTCTGTTGATCGGTTCTCACGGTATGCGTATTGATGAGGGTCCTCATTGATGTTGACGGTTGCCTTGATGTGGGACATGACCAGTTTCTCAAAACATTTAGCGACTATCGGGGTGAGGGCCACCGGTCTATAGTCATTCAGACCAGTCACTGTGGAGCTCTTTGGGACTGGGATGATGGTCGCGGTCTTCAGGCAGGTGGGAACTGACTCCAGTGCAAGTGAGGTGGTGAAGATGTCAGCCAGCACCTCACAGAGTTGGTCTGCACATTCCTTGTCCTTGGATCCTTGGATATCTTCCCCCGCGACAGCGTCATACTGAATAACCTTTTAGTCCACGCCCACCTACAGTGTGGGCCCGCCCCGTGTGTATTTAACTCCACCACACGTAAGGAACAGCCTCGAACAGCTTATCATTCAGCCGTCCAAGAGCCAATGGGGCCCACAAAGCTAAAGGGCTCCGCTATACTCGTATAATCTGGGGTTACAATACGTAACCAACGTTATACTTCGTATAGCTCGCCCTTTAGCTCCTATTGGATAAAGGGCGTAGCAGGATGTAGTCCATGCCCCATTGGGTCCAGCCCAAGCATGAAGTCCTTGCTCACCCAAACACACCTCTGTCCTTCCTCATACGTCATCCGTACGTTCCACGTCACGACGCACCAGAGGAGGGCACTGGTGATTGGCGGATAAGTCTGCAGGCCTGCACTGCGACCTGACAGGCGTGTGACAGCTGCACCGCAGCCTCACAACATTGTTTATATATATATATATATATATATATATATATATATATATATATATATATATATATATATTATTATTATTATTATTATTATTATTTTTTGTGTTTTTTATTTTTGTACAACAAACGTCAGAGGTCAGAACAGGCCTCGGCGGTGACCCCAAACAGGGGAACAAAACTGACCCTGAGCTATGTACAGACAGGTTTAAAAATCAGTAACAACACAAACAAACTCAGTCCCAGAGCCCTGAGACTGAAGGCAACACTCACACATCCTGCACAGAGGCAGGTGGAGTGGCAGAACACCACATGAAAACTTTACCCCGCTAATCCATAACTCCCAGGACTGAATTAGTCATGGAGGGACCTGATATGTCACGCAGGTAATATCTTATGAACGTGCAGGGCGTGGCCCACGAGGCCGCCAAGCAGATATCGCTTACTGTCATCCCACCATGTAAAGCTGCAGAAGACGCCAACGCCCGTGTAGAATGAGCACGTAGCGTCTGAGGAGGTTCTGCTCCACACACTCTGTAAGCTTCTGAGATGGCTTCACACAGCCAGTGTGAGAGCCGCTGGGATGACAGAGCTCGTCCCACAGAGCTGTCCCTGTAGTGGATGAACAAACTCTGGGACTGGCGTAGACTGGCCGTTCGTGCCACCTAACACTGTAGCGCACGGACTGGGCACAACAAACGTTGTTTGGCTTCCTCCTCTGAAGTGTGAGGAAGGAGATGGAAACCATTTAAAATAATTTGCCCTGATTTAAACGTACGGTTAAATTTTTTTTTTTTGTCATAAAAACTGGGTTGGGCCTTAAAGTGGCAGAGCTTCCATCTTGTTGGATTTGTAAACATGATGGGGCCACAGACAGTCATGACCTATATTGACATTGAGCTAAAAGTTGGTGTGGGAGTAGCTGACAGTCATCCTCAACACATTCTCAGACCACATATTTCATGACGTCGTTTACAAGGTTTTACCAAGCAGTTACAACTCTATCATTTCTCATCAGAAAAATATTTGAGTCTAAAACTGGCAGATATAATGTGGGTGATATGCATTACTGCAAGGAATTTTAGTCCTTCTATTTGTGTATGGGGATAATTTTATTTTTCATATTTACTTTAATAAGAGCCAGTTGAAATTATTGTGGTAAAGCCCTTTTGAGTTCATGTATTTTATTTTGCCAGAAATTTTAAAGACTATTTTCAAAACTTACCTGTGCGAGTAGTTGTGTAGGCCAGCTCTCTGGGTCAGCCTGCGGACCCATCCGCGCTCATGACTGAGGCAGATGGACTTCTGTTTGGATTTCAGACAGACATGTTGGAAATCTGTCAATAAGCAGGGTGATTTAAATATTCAGACAACTGTTTTAATTGAAGAGAACAAGTGTTCACACATGGCGGGGCTGGCGGTGTTGAGCGCCTGAGGCCAAGTCCCCAAGCAGCCCAGATCCATCTGATCATGGCTCAGTGGAGACTGCAAGCCCACCAACACAACTGCTTTTAATGCCCTCAGGCCTGTATCAAACCCACAACATTCTGCATACACCGATACACAAGCACTATTGCACAAGAGAGTCGATGAAGAAGAGGGGAGATGGAGGGAGAAGATGAATAAGGGCGTGACAGCATAATTTCATACAGCAAATATGTTAATAAGCATAACAAATTGGATTCAAACAATGTTAGTGAGACATGTAAACACAAATGAGTTAAGTGGGATTTGACTCCAGTCTGCAGGCACTGAGAAACAAACACGCTTTTAGAGAGAACTATGTCATTTTACTGACTGTATTAAACAGCAAAAAGTATAAAAGAAATGAGACAATGAGTCTAAATTCTGATTCTGCTCAGATTATAAAACTAGCGGGATTGTTCTGTTTTGTCAAAAAGAAAACGAAAGTTACTACTGTAATTACGGTTTTATGAATCCCGGATGACCGCCAGAGGCGGTGCTTAGCACTGAATGAGCATTCTTGCGCATGCACAGGGCGAGTACAAATGACAACAACGTCACCCATGTCTTTGAGTGAGTGAGGGTGAGAATGAGGGTGGGTCTGTGTGATTGTGTCTGTGTGATTGTGTCTGTGTGATTGTGTCTGTGTGATTGTGTCTGTGTATAAATGACTATTTGTCAGGCTGGGACTTATACTGCCCCCTCTTTGATACAGCTGGGGCTGCTTGGTGTCACGCGCCTACCACGCGGCCCCCTAATGGGGTGTGCCTTTGCCTGCAGGCGCGCTTGGGGCCCTCGGTGTCGGGAGCGGGGCGCTTGGGCGTGTGTCGGCTCAACCTGGTGGCTACCTGGTGGGGCTCGGGTCCTCTAGTCCTGTTGGGCCTGGGCCTGAGGGGTGTGCGTCCTCAGTGCCCGGGCCTTGGTGCCAAGTCCTGGAGCTACATCGGTGCAACGGGTTCCGGTGGGGGCCTGTGAGTATGTTGCTGTTGGCCCCGGGGGGCCATTGTGTGTAGTCGCTGGTGGGGCTCTTCCGGTTCTCCCCTATGGTCGGATCTGGGGGGTGGGCGAGTGGTTCATCCTGTTTGGGTGGCCCTGGGGGCTCCGTGCTCGGGGTCCCTCTTGGGGTCTTGGGCTCTGGTCCTCTCTCTGTCTGCCTTGGGTCTTGGGGGTTGGGTCTCTGATACTTAGCGGTCACTATTAAATGTTCTATTAGAGAAGCCTTATGCATGCTCACAACCACACACAAATAGTTGCAGGGATGCACATGCAGGTATCGTATGTATATATGTAGATGTGCATGTAACTGCATATGCATGTATATGTATGTATGTATGTATGTATGTATGTATGTATGTATGTATATACAGGTATATGTAGGTATAGTTATATATATTTATAAAAATCTACTGCAAAGCCAGGAAAATTCTGTCTTTTATATATATGTTTTGTTATTGTGTTTTGTCATGTTTTTTGCAGGTTTGCGGGTGGCGGTCGGGTGTGTTTGCCTTGTGCTTTCTGTGTGTATTTGTTATGTTTTGTGGTCTTGCTTTCAGTCTTTCATCTCTTTCTATCCTATAAAAAAATCATAATGGTGTAAAGAGGGTGGCTATAAGGTGAGAAAGGAGGCCATCTATATAAGGAAATAGAAAACAAAATACAACAACGTCACCCCGTGACCTGCTGGGGACCCATGTGACTCTATATAGGCACGTGGCACAATAATTTCAACTAATTTTTTACAAACCTTCCGTTGCCTGAGGAAAATTTTTTCGCTGGCTCTGTTGACGTTTGGAGCTGTGGGACCCGTTCTTCTCTGAGCGTTTGGGTCCCAGGGCGTTGGCTGCCAACACCTGTTCTGTGACACCTGCTGCATTTGCGGCTGTCATTTTTTGGAGGGGCTGGTGTCCTAATGGCTGGATATCTGACAGTCGGAGAAGAGTGAACTGAAGGTCTGAGCCTTGGATCCGGTGGGCGTTGGCTGTTGGGTGACGGAGGACTGGTGGCAAACTGGAGGCAGGTGTAGGACTACATCGTCGCGGACGTGAGCTGCTGGACGTGGTACGGCAGTACGGGAGAGTGTCGCCATTCGGATCTGCATTCCAATGGGAGCTGATCAGCTGCATTGGTGTCCTGGAGTGTTTGGAGCTAGAAGGAATTATATTCTGGAGTGTGTCCTGCGACGTTTTGCTGATCTGTGGTGAGAAGAGGCTCTGGGTGGACAACTTGTTGGACCGCTACCAGCGGAAAGGAGTGAGTAATGTCCAAATCTAATTTAAAAAAAAAAACTGGACCATTTAGACTCAGGGTCTGATGATCTGGATGAGATAAAAAAAAATCCTTGAGTTTTATGAGGGCAGAAATTTCTACAATAACATCCCAGCTGAAACTTTTTCAAAAGTAACATCTGGAGAAGAACTACTGAAGATTCGTCTCCATTGGACAAACGGATCTTAGAAGAGCAGGTGGTCTCTTTTCTGCAGACCAACAAGATTGACATAAGTCACGAGGACATCTCTTTGTGTCATACCCTGCCTAGTAAAATGGACAAATCTAAACTGGTTGTTGTTATGAGATTTATTAGCAAGAAAGTAAGGAACAATATGCTGGTGAAGATTCTCAGTTGTCCAGGACATGATAAAATCAAAAAAGGCGTTCAATACAAGATCAACTGGACTTTATTTGTTACAGAAGACGTTTTGCTTCTCATCCGAGGAGCTTTATCAATTCAATGAAACAGACTGTGTGCGCGTGGAGTTATAACAGTGAGTCACGCACCAACATACCGGGTATGTAAATTTCAAACTGAGGTAACACATACATGTAAATTGACAGATCACACCTTAACAGTAGGGAGTTCCCTTGAGGTCTCTGACAGAAGACACACAACTGTATGTAAATTGACAAAAACACCCTCCCAAACCAACAACAGAGGTTTCTCAAAAAAACTTTGCTAGTCTAATTCACAGACAAGACACCTCTGCTCCCATCCGGTGTAAAACGTTTGGGAATCAGCCCCAGAACTGAGTTATAAGTCTTAGAAAGTTGAAATCTCAGACCTCCTCCTCTGTTAAGAGAAGGTTTTTCTCTCTTAACATAAACAGCTTCCTTCACACCCCTCTCAAACCATCTGTGCTCTCTGTCCAAAATTTGCACATTCTGGTCCTCAAAAGAGTGACCCTTGTCCGTGAGGTGGAGGTGAACAGCTGAGTTTTGTCCAGAGGAGGTTGCTCTCCTGTGTTGGGACATTCTTCTGTGGATAGGCTGCTTAGTTTCTCCAATGTAGCGGTCTGGGCAGTCCTCGCTGCACTGGACTACAGGAAGAGGGATGCCCAACATGCCCCTCTGACCATCAACAGCACCACAGTGGAGAGAGTAGACAGCACCAAGTTCCTGGGAGTGCACGTCTCAGAGGACCTGTCCTGGAGCAGGAACACTGCATCACTGGCCAAGAAGGCTCACCAGCGCCTCTACTTTCTCCGCAAGCTGAAAAGGGCTGGAGCTCCAACCCCCATCATGTGCACCTTCTACAGGGGTGCCATAGAAAGTGTCCTGACCAGCTGCATCACTGTGTGGTTTGGTGCATGTACTGCATCCTGCCGCAAGAGCCTCCAGCGCATCGTGAGAGCAGCTGAGAAGATTGTCGGCACCTCCTTCCCCTCACTGCAGGACTTACACAGCAACCGCCTCACTGGAAAAGCCCTCTGCATGGCAGGTGATCCCACACACCCACTACACAGCTGCTTCAGCCTGTTGCCTTCAGGGAGGAGACTGAGGAGTCTCCAGGCTCGAACCAGCAGACTAAATGACAGCTCTGTTCATCAGGCAGTCAGGATGCTTAACTCTCTACCTGCTCTGCCCTCCCTCCCACTTCTACTGCCTTAACACAAAAAAACTTTCACACATTACCACACAACACAAAGATTTTAACACTGGACTCTGTGTCATCAAAACGAGTTATTCACTCAACTCATGGTCATGTGCTCATTCAGTTTGCACTACTTCTCATATTTGCACTAATGTTTGTATTACATTACTGCCTATAGTCATACTACTGTTTACATTCATTGTTTACATTTATTACTACTGTTTACATTTATTACTACTGTTTACATTTACACTACTTTTTATATCTACACTACTGCTGATATATATATATAAATATATATTTTTTACTAGCCTTATTACATTTGCCACTGTACCTCTATACCAATATCAACTACCGCATACATATACTGTGTACATAAACTTCATATGCTGCTTTGTCACTCTATTACAAATGTCAATGCCAGAACGTTCATTTTATTTTATAGATATACTTTTTACACTTTTATACTACTATGCAAAAAACTCAGGACAGTATTACACTTTTGTTATTTCATTTTATGCTTATGTTTATTAAATGTTTAGTGTTTTAGTGTTGTTGTAACTTTTCATACTTTCGTACTACTACTATGCAAAAACTACAAGCCCAAAACCAGAAAAGTTGGCACGTTGTGGAAATCGCAAATAAAAACAGAATACAATGACTTGCAAATCTTTTTCAACCTATATTCAATTGAACACACTGCAAAGACCACATACTTAACGTTCGAACTGGTAAACTTTGTTATTTTTTGCAATTATTAGCTCATTTGGAATTTGATGCCTGCAACATGTTTCAAAAAAGCTGGCACAAGTGACAAAGAAGACAGAGAAATTTGAGGAATGCTCATCAAACACTTATTTGGAATATCCCACAGGTGAACATGCAAATTGGGAACAGGTGGGTGCCATGATTGGGTATAAAAGCAGCTTCCTTGACATGCTCAGTCATCCACATAGAAGGATGGGGCGAGGGTCACCACTCTGTGAACAAATGCGTGGGCAAATTGTCGAACAGTTCAAGAACAACTTTTCTCAACGAGCTATTGCAAGGAATTTAGGAATTTCACCATCTACGGTCCGTAATATCATCAAAAGGTTCAGAGAATCTGGAGAAATCACTACACGTAAGGGGCAAGGCCGAAAACCAACATTGAATGCCCGTGACCTTCGATCCCTCAGGCGGTACTGCATCAAAAACCGACATCAGTGTGTAAAAGATATCACCACATGGGCTCAGGAATACTTCAGAAAACCACTGTCAGTAACTACAGTTCGTCGCTACATCTGTAAGTGCAAGTTAAAGCTCTACTATGCAAAGCAAAAGCCATTCATCAACAAGATCCAGAAACGCCGCCGGCTTTGCTGGGCCCGAGCTCATCTGAGATGGACTGATGCAAAGTGGAAAAGTGTTCTGTGGTCTGATGAGTCCACATTTCAAATTGTCTTTGGAAACTGTGGACGTCGTGTCTTACGGACCAAAGAGGAAAAGAACCATCAGGACTGTTATAGGCGCAAAGTTCAAAAGCCAGCATCTGTGATGGTATGGGGGTGCATTAGTGCCCAAGGCATGGGTAACTTACACATCTGTGAAGGCACCATTAATGCTGAAAGGTACATACAGGTTTTGGAGCAACATATGCTGCCATCCAAGCGACGTCTTTTTCATGGACGCCCCAGCTTATTTCAGCAAGACAATGCCAAGCCACATTCTGCACGTGTTACAACAGCGTGGCTTCGTAGCAAAAGAGTGCGGGTCCTCCCCTGGCCTGCCTGCAGTCCAGACCTGTCCCCCATTGAAAATGTGTGGCGCATTATGAAACGTAAAATACGACAACGGAGACCCCGGACTGTTGAACAACTTAAGCTGTACATCAAGCAAGAATGGGGAAGAATTCCACCTGAAAAGCTTCAAAAATTGGTCTCCTCAGTTCCCAAACGTTTACTGAGTGTTGTTAAAAGGAAAGGCGATGTAACACAGTGGTAAATATGTCCCTGTGCCAACTTTTTTGCAATGTGTTGCTGCCATTGAATTCTAAGTTAATGGTTATTTGCAAAACAAAATAAAGTTTCTCCGTTCGAACATTAAATATATTGTCTTTGCATTCTATTCAGTTGAATATGGGTTGAAAAAGATTTGCAAGTCATTGTATTCTGTTTTTATTTGCGATTTGCACAACGTGCCAACTTTTCTGGTTTTGGGCTTGTACTATGCAAAAACTCAGGACAGTATTACACTTTAATTATTTCATTTTATGCTTATGTTTATTAAATGTTTTAGTGTTTTAGTGTTTAAATGTTTACTGTTGCACCGAGGGACAGAGAGAAATGCAATTTCAATCCTGTGTATGTCCTGTACATATTGCAGTTTTGACAATAAAGTTGACTTTGACTTTGATATGTGTGTGTGTGTATGTGTGTGTGTGTGCGTGCATGCGTGCGTGTGTGTGTGTGTGTGTGTGTGTGGGCAGCACGGAGGCGCAACTGTTAGAGCTGCTGCCTCTCAGCAAGCATGTCCCTGGTTCAAATCCCGGTCTAGGGGCCTTTCTGGGTGGAGTTTGCATGTTCTCTCCGTGCATGCGTGGGTTTTCTCCGGGTACTCCGGTTTCCTCCCACAGTCCAAAAACATGCATGTTAGGCTGATTGGTAACTCTAAATTGTCCCTAGGTGTGAGTGAGAGTGTGAATGGTTGTTTGTCTCTATGTGTTCCTGTGATAGACTTGCAACCTGTCCAGGGTGTACCCCACCCCTTGCACAGTGATTGCTGGACATGGGCACCAGCGACCCCTGTGACCCAAAATGGAAGAAGCAGGTGAAGATAATGGCTGGATGGATATATATATATGTGTGTGTGTGTGTGTGTGTGTGTGTGTGTGTGTGTGCGTGCGTGTGTGTGTGTGTGCGTGCGTGCGTGCGTGTGTGTGTGTGTGTGTGTGTGTGTACATACATAAACTGACCATCTACGTCTAATTTGAGAAAACTATGCTTTCTTGTTTTTATATTGCTTAAAAGTATAGTTTCATCAAATAATTGGGGTGGCCAGAGGTTAAATTATGGGAGCCACAGCCACCACTGGTCACCCCTTGGCTCCACTGTACTTGGTGGTGGACAAAATTGCTCCTCCACTCGCCAGGATTTATCACTTTGCTCCTCCTGGGACAAGCAAAAAAAATAAAATAAATAAACATACCTCAATTCTTCTACACATTGTATCTCCAACTCACTTGAATACTGTATCTTGTACCAAAAACATTAAGGGTTTATTTGCAACCTTTGTTCAATTCTGTTCTCGTTGTATCTCGGTGCAATGATAATAAAGCTTACAGTATTCCGATTTTGATTCTGATTCTAATTCAGAAAAAAAACATGATAACAACAAACATTCACTATTTAAATCCCTCAGCTCAGTCTTATAAATAGCACCCTCTCACAGTGGATCGACCAGTTTAATTAAGACAGCCAAAACCAGCTGCTCACGAAAGACGAAACATTTCTACTTTTTTGTTTTGGTTTGGTTTTTGAATGTCCAGAGGACCAGACTTAGCTTTTTTAGATTTTTCTACCTGGATTATTGAGCATGCATCAGGGTACAAAATGAAAGTCCTCACTGTGTCTCGAAGCCCAACAAGTGCTCTGATTGATCTGTATTCAATCTAAATAATAATTAAAAAAATAATAATAATCTGTATATAGATGTTTGCTGTGGCTAACCTTTGGCCTTCTCTCTCTGCACTAACACTGGACGAAAAGGCCTAATATCCGGGGAAATACAACAGTATGCAAGTGTCCGTATCTGCCACATATCCAATATGTTTCCGGTGCTATACGGGGAGATCTCATCTTTAACAGATCTTAGTACAGGATATCCCATGCATACCCATCTGTGATAGATCCTAGCACTGGATTTTTTCTGTATCCTCATACATGATAAATCCTAGTATAGGATATTTTCGGTATACACATCTGCGATAGATCCTAGTATAGAATATTTTATGCATACCCATACTTGAGAGATCCTAGTATTGGATATTTTCTGGATACCCATATGAGAAAGATCCTACTACTGCATATTTTCCAGATACATATCTGTGATAGATCCTAGTATTGGATATTTTCTGGATACCCATACATAATAAATCCTAGCATTGGATATTTCTGGATACAAATCTGTGACAGATCCTAGTATTGGATAGTCTTTGGATACACATCTGTGATAGATCCTAGTATTGGATATTTTCCAGATACCCATACACAAAAAATCCTACCATTGGATATTTGCCGGACACACATCTGTGACAGATCTTAGTATTGGATATTTTCTGGATACCCATAGATAATAAATCCTAGTATTAGATATTTTCCGAATACACATCTGACAGATCCACATATTGGATATTTTCCGGATATCCATACATAATAAATCCTAGCATTGGATATTTGCCGGATACACATCTGTGATAGATCCTAATGTTGGATATTTTTTGGATACCCATCTGACAGATCCTCATATAGGATATTTTCTGGATACCCATACATAATAAATCCTAGCACTGGATATTTTCCGGATACACATCTGTGATAGATCCTAATGTTGGATATTTTCTGGATACCCATCTGACAGATCCTCATATAGGATATTTTCTGGATACCCATACATAATAAATCCTAGCATATGGATATTTTCCGGATATACATCTGACAGATCCTAGTATTGGATATTGTCTAGATACCCATACTTAAAAAATCCTAGCATTTGGATACTTTCCGGATACACATCTGTGATAGATCCTAATATTGGATATTTTCTGGATACCTATACATAGTAAATCCTAGTATTTGACATTTTCCAGATACACATCTGACAGATCCTCATATTAGATATTTTCTGGATACCCATACATAATAAATCCTAGCATTTGGATATTTCCGGATACACATCTGACAGATCCTAGTATTGGATATTGTCTGGATACCCATACATAAAAAATCCTAGCATTTGGATACTTTCCGGATACACATCTGTGATAGATCCTAATGTTCAATATTTTCTGGATACCCATACATAGTAAATCCTAGTATTTGACATTTTCCGGATACACATCTGACAGATCCTCATATAGGATATTTTTTGGATACCTATACATAAAAAATCCTAGCATTTGGATAATTTCCAGATACACATCTGTGATAGATCCTAATATTGGATATTTTCTGGATATCCATACATATTAAATCCAAGTATTGGATATTTTCCAGATACACATCTGACAGATCCTAGTATTGGATATTGTTTGGATACCCATACATGAAAAATCCTAGTATAGGATATTTTCCGTATATATATATATATATATATATATATATATATATATATATATATATATATATACTGTTACTCCCAAACTCCCTCCTAAACAATTTAAATTTACATACTGTATACAATATTTTAAATAAACAATCCATACAGCATGTGTTGTTTATGTAAAATATTGTATATATAGTAGTATTAAAATTTAAATTGTTTATTTAAGAAGGGAGTTTGGGAGTAACAGGTGATGAGTGTGATTGCAACTTGGCACGTGTCATGACAAAAGTTGACTGAACTTGAACTATCCTACTTTGCTGTTTTTCACTTATCGCTAGTGGACGTGTTCCCACCAGCAATATGCATGGTCCAACGCACCTCATGGTCCCAAACACCTGTGATAAACGAGGGACTATATAAAACTAACAAACCGGTGTGTGTGTTTGTCTTTTTTTTAAAGTAAAAACTAATTTAAATTATTTTCAGAAATGCTGTCTTGAATAATTTTGTAGATGTTGAACAACACTATGCAAAACATTAAAATTTCTTTGTTTAAAAGAGCATTTCTTGTACAGTAGTTTGTTTTGGGCATGTTTTATGTTTGAGTTTTTTGTTAAATAAGTTCTATTCTATTCACATAATAAATGTTTACTCAGCAGAGGTAAAAAGTAATACTGACAATAATTCACATTAGCCTTTAAAGAACCTTGACCAAAAGACATTTTTCATCTTATTTTGTTCACTTCTGCTTAGTTGAGAAAGTCCCAATTGTTCCTTTAGGACTAAGGCATTACCATCTGGTTCCCACTGAAAACCCATTCGGGGCCCGTTAAACCCATACAAAAAGGCCTAATATCTGGGGAGATACAACAGTATGCAAGTTTACATATCTGCCACATATCCAATATGTTTCTGGTGCTATACGGGGAGATCTCATCTTTAACAGATCTTAGTACAGGATATCCCACGCATACCCATCTGTGATAGATCCTAGTATTGGATATCTTCTGGATACCCATCCATAATAAATCCTAGTATTGGATATTTTCCAGATACCCATACATGAAAAATCCTAGAGTAGGATATTGTCTGGATATGTATATTTAACTGTACACTTGCATATTGTGTGTGTGTGTGTGTGTGTGTGTGTATGTGCGTGTGTGTGTGTGTGTGTGCAGGGGGTTATGGAGAACAAGATCTGTGAGTTTGGTGGTCCTATCACTGTGTTTAGTTGGAAATCCTAACCCCAATTTGTTAAAATACAAATACCCATAATTCATAGGGAGAACGTAGGACGGACAGGAATCTCATAAATTGCGGTCAGGGAGTTATGGAGAACAAGATCTGTGAGTTTGGTGGTCCTATCACTGCGTTTAGGTGGAAATCCTAACCCCAATTTGTCCAAATACAAATACCCATAATTCATAGGGAGAACGTAGGACGGACAGGAATCTCATAAATTGCGGTCAGGGAGTTATGGAGAACAAGATCTGTGAGTTTGGTGGTCCTATCACTGCGTTTAGTTGGAAATCCTAACCCTTGGTCAAAATACCATAATCCAAAAAAAAAGTGTTGGGAAAGTGTTGAAAGTTCCGATCAGCTCTGCAAGGTGCTGGCCAATATCTTTAACACCTCATG
>JBBPBX010040352.1:0-27403 GCA_038048925.1 Garcialebias charrua
CCGCATCACACTCGGCTGCAAACCGCTCCAGTGAAAGTTGTAAATCACGAACTGATGAAGCCAGTAGGACCACATCATCTGCAAAAAACAGAGAAGCGATTCTAAGGTCACCAAAACGGATCCTCTCAACACCTTGGCTGCGCCTAGAAATTCTGTCCATAAAAGTTATGAACAGAATCGGTGACAAAGGGCAACCTTGGCGGAGTCCAACTCTCACCGGAAACGAGCCTGACTTACTGCCGGCAATGCGGACCAAGCTCTGACACCGGTCGTACAGGGACCTAACAGCCCTTATCAAAGGGCCTGGTACCCCATACTCCCGGAGTACCCCCCACAGAACCCCCCGAGGGACGCGGTCGAATGCCTTCTCCAAGTCCACAAAACACATGTAAACTGGTTGGGCAAACTCCCACGCACCCTCCAGGACCCTGCTGAGGGTGTAGAGCTGGTCCAGTGTTCCACGACCAGGACGAAAACCACACTGCTCCTCCTGAATCCGAGGTTCGACTATCCGACGGACCCTCCTCTCCAGAACCCCTGAATAGACCTTACCAGGGAGGCTTAAGAGTGTGATCCCCCTATAGTTGGAACACACCCTACGGTCCCCCTTTTTAAATAGGGGAACCACCACCCCAGTCTGCCAATCCAAGGGAACTGCCCCCGATGTCCACGCGATATTGCAGAGTCGCGTAAGCCAACACAACCCTACAACATCCAGAGCCCTAAGGAACTCCGGGCGAATCTCATCCACCCCCGGAGCCTTGCCACCGCGGAGCTTTTTAACCACCTCGGCGACCTCAGCACCAGAGATCGGAGAACCCGACCCAAAGTCCCCAGGCTCTGCTTCCTCAGTGGAAGACGTGCCAGTAGGATTGAGGAGGTCTTCGAAGTATTCCGCCCACCGACTCACAACATCCCGAGTTGAGGTCAGCAGCACGCCACCTCCACCATAAATGGTGTTGGTCTCGTACCTCTTTCCCCCCCTGAGACGCCGGATGGTGGACCAGAATCGCCTCGAAGCCGTACGGAAGTCATTCTCCATGGCCTCTCCGAACTCCTCCCACGCCCGAGTTTTTGCCTCAGCAACCACCCGAGCCGCATGCCGCTTGGACTGCCGGTACCTATCAGCTGCTTCCGGGGTCCCACAAGCCAAAAAGGCCCAATAGGACTCCTTCTTCAGCCTGACAGCATCCCTCACTGCCGGTGTCCACCACCGGGTTCGAGGGTTGCCACCTCGACAGGCACCAACAACCTTGCGGCCACAGCTCCGATAAGCTGCCTCGACAATAGAGGCGCGGAACACGGCCCACTCGGACTCCATGTCCCCCGCCTCCCTCGGAACGTGTTCAAAGCTCTCCCGGAGGTGGGAGTTAAAGCTCCGTCTTACGGGAGACTCTGCCAGACGTTCCCAGCAGACCCTCACAATACGTTTGGGTCTGCCAGGTCTGACCGGCATCCTCCCCCACCATCGGAGCCAACTCACCACCAGGTAGTGGTCAGTTGACAGCTCCGCCCCTCTCCTCACCCGAGTGTCCAAGACATGCGGCCGCAGATCAGATGAGACGACAACAAAGTCGATCATCGAACTGCGACCTAGGGTGTCCTGGTGCCAAGAGCACATATGGACACCCTTATGCTTAAACATGGTGTTCGTTATGGACAATCCATGACGAGCACAGAAGTCCAATAACAGAACACCACTCTGGTTCAGATCAGGGGGGCCGTTCCTCCCAACCACACCCCTCCAGGTCTCACTGTCATTGCCCACGTGAGCGTTGAAGTCCCCCAGTAGAACAAGGGAGTCCCCAGGAGGCGCACTCTCCAATACCCCCTCCAAGGACTCCAAAAAGGGTGGGTAGTCTGAGCTGCCGTTTGGTGCATAGGCACAAACAACAGTCAGAGCCCGTCCCCCCACACGTAGGCGAAGGGAGGCTACCCTCTCGTTCACCGGGGTGAACCCCAACGTACAGGCACCAAGATGGGGGGCAACCAGTATGCCCACTCCTGCTCGGCGCCTCTCACCAGGGGCAACTCCAGAGTGGAAGAGTGTCCAACCCCTCTCAAGGAAACTGGTTCCAGAGCCAGAGCCATGCGTTGAGGTGAGTCCGACTATTTCTAGTCGGAACCTCTCAACCTCACACACTAGCTCAGGCTCCTTCCCCACCAGAGAGGTGACATTCCATGTCCCAATGGCCAGCTTCTGTAGCCGAGGATCAGACCGCCAGGGTCCCCGCCCTCGGCCGCCACCCATCTCACATTGCACCCGACCCCTTTGGCCCCTCCCACAGGTGGTGAGCCCATGGGAAGGGGGACCCACGTCTCCTCTTCGGGCTGTGCCCGGCCGGGCTCCATGGGTAAAAGCCCGGCCACCAGGCGCTCGCCAGCGTGCCCCACCTCCGGGCCTGGCTCCAGAGTGGGGCCCCGGTGACCCGCGTCCGGGCGAGGGAAAACTTAGTCCATTAATTGTACTCATCATAGGGGTTTTTGCCTTATGCATCGCAAAGAAAACTATACTCCTAGATTGGAAAAATAAAATAATCTTATCATTAATCAGTATAAAAATCTTTTATTATATCACATTAGTCTTGAAACAGCCTCTGCCGACACATCAGATCAATCTCTCTGGCATTCTTTCGTCGGCTCCGTTACATTAGCCGTGTTTCCATCAAGGTTTCTAGCTGCGCATTTTGAAGTATCGCAGCAGAAAAGCTTAATGGAAACGGCAAAATGCGAAGTTACTTCCTCAAATTCGCCAAAAAGTTTATACGCTCGCTTGAGGTGGTTTTTGGGATCTTCGAAAATGAGCAGATGCGCAAAACGACAGATGGAAACAGATTTTCCGACTCAGTTCTGCCGTAGCGAACATTCACGTCACGTGACGTTCAGCTGTTTCCGCTCCGGACAACATGTAACATCGCTAAAACTAGTTGGCATGACAGAATAAATACAACTTGCCCGATAGCAACACGTACCTGAAATATTCTCTCCATTTTGACGAGATGTGTGGCCGGGTTCTGTTTTCAACCGCTACTTCCTGTTTACTGTAGACATGCGCAGTGCTGACGTCTGACGTAATGACGCTGACGTCTGACGTAATGACGCTGTGCGTGGCTTGGTAGATGCGCTACAAGCCAGTAGATGGAAACACTTCTGCTTCGCATTAATTTGTATTTACATATTTGCGAGATTTCAAAAATTAGCTCAAAATTCGAAATGAAAATGGATGGAAACACGGTTATAGTGGGTGTGGGGAGTCTGGGGTCTGGTCTTCGGAGGCACTGGGTCTGATGGGGGGGTGTCGGAGTTTGGGATGCCGGGGGGTTGGGGCTGTTTGGGCGGGGGGGCCCTGCCTTCGCCCTGGAAAGGACCTGGGTGGTTCTGGGGGATGTCTGCTAGGGGCTACATGCGGGACCTCAGGTGGTCTGTGGCAGCGTCATGGGTAGCCGATCGGTGGCCCGGCTGTGCTGGGGTTGTTTCGGGGTGGGCGCCGGGGGCTTGGGATTCTGGGGGCGTGTCGTCCCCAGGCTTGGTCCTAGTGGGGGATCTTGGGCTCTGGCGGGCGGGTCACCTGGCTCTGGGCTGGCCTGCACTCTGGTGTCCGCTGCTGGCCAGGGGGCCGTCGGCTTGCTGGTGGGTTGGGGGTTCATGGGCTGGGGGGTTGGGGGTTTTGGAGCATGACTAGTGGCCCATGGGAGGGGGTAGGTTGACCTAGCCTGGGTGTCTAGTGTGTTCTGTGTTCTGAGAGTTGTTAGTATTAAGGGCGGGTGTAGTATTTCTTTTGGAATTGGGACTAGGTAGATGTCCTTGATGATGGTCTGGGTCTACGCGTGGCTGGTTGGCTGGCCCTTTCCTATGGTGGGGGCACACTCCCGGTGCTCCCTGGCTCTGTCGATGGTTGGTCGGGCGCTCTTGGCCATGTCATCAATGTGGGATTTTGCATCCTCTTGGGTGGTGGGCTGACTGCACTTAGTAGGGGTCTTGGCGGCCCTTGGGGGTGTGGGCTGTTGGTCCTGCTGCTGGTGGCCTTCGTGGTCCTGTCCCTCTCTGGTCTGGAGCTCAATGGGCCTGGTGGTTGAAGAGGTGTTTTTGGCCTCACTCCTTGGGTGGCCCTGGGGAGCTAGGGGGACCTGTTGGGTCAGCAGGGGAGCTGACTCCCTGCGGGAGCATTTGTTCCTGGAGTTATTTTCTCCCCGTCCCTCATCGCACACCTCCGCCCTCTTCATTTCAAATGTAATACATGTAGGGATTTTGAGGCTCGGGTGTACTGCAACATTTTTACATCTGTGTTGTTCAGAACCACCTAGGACTATGCATGGAGAACCGAGAATTGTTCGGAACCGGGACTAAATGTCCGGTTTTCCCGAAATCGTTCAAAATATTAATTTTCGATTCATATGTTCGATGCTAGTTCGCCGACCGGAAGTAGCCACTTACGCCAAAGAAGAATTTTCCGCGAAAACCAATGACGAAGAATCCACCGGAAGTGTGCAGCCGCGGTCGAAGCATGGCTTAACTTTAATAAAATGACCAGTCAGCTCAGTGCAGCACTTGCAATAATTGTATATCATGCAAAGGAGGGTGGAGAAGTAAAATAGTGGTCCGTCTTTGACGCGCTTCACTGGATTATTTTCGCTTCGTCCGTGTCCGACCGGAAGTGGTCCGTTCATCAAAAACGCTCCGCCGGACTTTTTGCTGCCTCATCTCCGTAAATTAAATAAAAATATAAATTACGTCTCATACCAACATTAAGGCAGCTAACAAGTTATACTCCACTTAAAGTGGTAAGTCAGCTCAAATACAAACACGATGCTAACGTTAGCTCGTATTTTTTTCTTAGGCAAATGACCTGAAATGTCTAACGTTAGCCAGGTGTTCACCATAGCGTCCAAGAGAAATACATTGGTGCAACTGAATGAAGAGTGACACAGAACGATTACAGCATAGGTTGTGAAAAGGTTGCATCCCTTTTCAGATGTGGAATCACCAATGTTTAGGTTAGTTAGACAATAACAACAGAGCTAATAACTGTCCAACTAACGTTACAGTAACAGGGATACAGGAGGGTATGTTTGTTTATATGTTTGCAGGGACATGATGAAAACCATCAACCCAAGTACACACCACGTACCATGGACCACTAGTCAAACAAGTTAATCCCACCTTCTTATAAGGTGAAGAAGAGCTGCTCTACACTTTAAACAGAAGATAGATGATGTGTCTGGGAGCAGATCCAGAGAAAGCTGATGGAGCAGGTGAAGTGTCATTCATGTGCAACTGTCCTTTCTGCTATTAAAATATGAAATCTAAATCCTAGTAATATTCTTTGTGGTCAACAGAGGAATACTGTGGAGATTATGGGGTCACCATGCAGTCTGAAGAAAGTCCTGAGAGTGAAGATGAGGATAATTTTGTTTGATATTCTGCAGCAGGTTAGCCCATCAGTAACATGACTGCAGCATCAGACACTCGACATGTGAATATGTTTCCATGATGTTTTCAAACATAAAGCTCTCTTGTGAAAGTGTACCCCTGCGAAAAGAAAATTCATAACATATTGAAGTTCATAAGTTTGATATTTATATACTGGTTGAAAATAGCCCTGTGAGAATTCTTAGTAAATTTAACACAAAGGAAAAAGTTCATAGCATTAAAATTCAAATAGAAGTTCAAATTATTTCATCCTGAAAGAACTCTGGCTAACTACTGTAGCTCTTTTATAACATGGAGTTAAACTCAAAGCAGTCTACTCAGATAAATAGTGTTAACTTATTATTTTTATATTAAAGTTTCTGTTAACTTATTTTTATATTTGATTGTTTCTGTTCAGTGCCCTGAGACGACTTCTGTTGTGACTTGGCGCTATACAGTATAAAAAAACTGAATGACATGTCTTTTTTTAAACCCGCCTACAAAAAGAATCGGAATCGAGAATCAAAAAGAATCGGAATCGAAACGAAGAATCGGAACCGGAATCGCTCAAATTCAAACGATGCCCAACCCTACCTGGGACTCAATTTTATTATACAACTTAGACATTCACTCATAAACGTCCTCATAACATTCACATATAAGAATTGGAGTGGGCACTATGGTTATGGGTGGTGGGATGACACTACTCAGGGAGTACGTAAGCCCATCTAGGGACAAGTGCTGTGAATTAGCTTGTTGCTATTGCACTATGATGCAAACATGGGACTGCTTTTTTACTAAGTTTGTCTATGTCGATGTGTGTCTGTCCCTATCAAATAAATTAATTACATTACTCTCGCCTCCTGTGCCTGTGCTCGCTTACAATGATACATTTAGACAGTAAGGGCTTGGGTTAGCGTTGGGGTGGAGGGGAACCTGGCATTATGCCAGCCTTTGCTCCTTCTCTTTCCCTTTTTTTAATTGCACTTTATGACAACACATCAACAGCACATCTGGGGGCTAGGGTGGGTGTATCATTTTTAAAGATGTGCAATATATCTCTTCAGTGGTGTGCCCTCAAGGCCTGCAAGGCCTTCTCTGAAGGCCTTAAATGATTTAAAATTAAAATTAAAAATTAAAATTACATTTTTTTTATTTTTATTATATTTTGTCCATGAACGTATTAAATAATTCCAAATGGTCTCGCCGCTTCCTTTCATTGCTACTCCCCTGGTTGTGCTTTTTCCAGAGTGTATTTTCATATTTAAGCATTGAACCAATCACATTTCAGCCGCTATTTGTTGCCAGGGTCAAAGAAATCTGCCTGGAA
Organism: Garcialebias charrua; assembly: GCA_038048925.1. Classification (NCBI taxonomy): domain Eukaryota; kingdom Metazoa; phylum Chordata; class Actinopteri; order Cyprinodontiformes; family Rivulidae; genus Garcialebias; species Garcialebias charrua. The sequence continues at coordinate 6,740 of JBBPBX010040352.1, forward strand.
GCCTTCTCTGGCAATCCTGCAAGCCCTGTGGCACGGACAACCAAGCTGTTGCTTCAACCAATCAGATTTTGAGTTGGCAAAAACTGATGTCTATGGGCACGCTCTGGGCACACCCAGAGCCTTATCTGCAACTCTTATGTTTTCTGTACGTCGTGCAGAAACGTCAGCGTATTCACACGCTTTGATTGGACAGTCAGAGTGTACAGCCAGAGCTAGCCAACTGCATCTGTAGCGAGATGCACGAGCAAAGAAATTGTTGCGTTCATTTAATAGCTGGATAGATTTTGTGTACAAATAATCAGGATTGTTGGTGAGTGAAATGTTGCTATATTCCTAAATAATATTGCAAATCAGCTGGATTTAAAAAAAGAGTTTCGCTGTGTCAAGTGTGTGCACTATGCATGTCTTTAAAATTTAACAAGATACACACCTTAAAAATATATTTGTTTGCTGACATTATAGCAAAAGTGTGTCTGAGCTAAACTTTTCTTTTTAAAATGAACGTAATTGTCAAATAGCTGAACTTAAATAGGTTCGCTTTGACCGGTCTTCATGTGCGCGTGCGCGTGCGTGTGTGTGCGCGCGCTGCTAAAACCTTCATCTGTTTAAAATTTTATAAGATTAACACTTAAAAAATATATTTGTTTGCTGAAAATTATAGCAAAGATGTGTCTGAGCTTAACTTTTCTTTAATAAATGAATATAATGTTCAAATCCGCTGAATTTAAATAGTTTTGCTTGTCGGGTCTTCCAAACGTGTGCGCGCATGCTGCAACAACCTTCATCTCTTTAAAATGTAACAAGATTAACACCAAAAATATATATATATATTTTATTTGTTTTTATTCAAACTCGTTGAATTCTTCATCCTCTGTGTCTCTGGTGAAGAGTTCTTTTTATTTTAGAATATTTTATTTATAATTTTTCAATAATGACATCACAAAAATCACAATAAGACACAATTCAAACAACAAACATTCTTAAAGTAAAATACACTCACAACAATATAACACAACAACCAAATAACAAGAGGGACTGAGAGGGGGTGGGTAAGATGAGGGAAGAATATAATCCATAAGGATAAAATAAAATATACATGAATCAGGAATATATCCAAAAGACAGATGTTATCTGATTCGCTCCTATATCTTGTCGAGTCCAGCTTGATAACATGACGGTCAGTCAATCCACTCTGCCGGTAGATTTTGCATATACCTCAAAAATGGTTGCCATATTTTATTAAAAGTCCCACCTCTACCTTGCATCCAGTAGGTTATTTTTTCAAGTGTCACACAGCTATTAATCTCTCCCAACCACATTTTAATTGGGATGGCGGCATCCGATTTCCATTTTATTGTAATACATTTCTTAGCAATTGCCAAAAGGACCTCTGTAAGTTTCTTATCATAAACCGTCTTTAAATTTGAATTTGTAAAGTTCCCCAATAAACAAATCTCCGGGTCTATTGGAATCACGGTGCCATGGATGTCTGATAATGTTTCACAAACCCCTTTCCAAAAATCCTGCAATTTAGAGCACTGCCAGGTAGCATGGAGGAACGTTCCTTCCTCCAAGCCACATCTAAAACAAAGATTAGATATACTCGAATTATATCTATGTAATTTTTGTGGGGTGATATATAACTGATGTAAAAAATTGAATTGTACTAATCTAAATCGAGCATTCAAAGTAGAGGTGAGACCCCCCCTGCACAAATCATTCCATAACTGCATCTCAATAGATATACCCAAATCCTTTTCCCATTTAATTCTGGAAGCATCCACACCAGATATAGTTAAAGTTGACATAAGTACTGTATACACCCTTGAAATTATTTTACTTAATGGCTGCTTAGCATAACACATTTCCTCAACTGGAGACATACACGGTAACTTCCAACTTCCTTTCTGATCAGTTCTTATAAAGTCACGAATTTGGAGATAGCCAAGAAAATCATTATTCGTCAATTTAAACGTATCTTTTAACTGTTGAAATGACATGAATACTCCCTTTTCATAACAGTGCTCCAGTTGACAGATACCCTTTTCCTGCCAGGATCTAAAGGTACCAGATTGGAGAATCTTCGGTAACAATCCATTTCCCCATAATGGGGATTTAGGGGAAAGAGAACTCTTTAGCCCAAACAGTTCCCGAATTTTAATCCAAATTTGGATCGTCTGAATTATTAATGGATTGTCAGTTTCCTTCTTAATAGTTTTATTATCCCACTTATAAAGCAAATTTAATGGCACCTCCTCTTTTATCTCTGTTGTCTCAATTTTGAGCCACGACGGATGAGCCTGCACTTCAAACATCTGTGCCAAGAACCTAAACTGAGCTGCATAATAATAGATTTGAAAATTAGGGAGCCTAAGACCTCCATCCTCATACTGCAGCGATAATTTATCCATGCTAAATCTTGGTGATTTACCGTGCCAAATAAACTTCCTAAATATTTTCTTAAGAGATATAAAGAATGCGTTTGGAATGTGAACTGGGAGTGATTGAAACACATATAGAAACCTAGGGAGGATATTCATCTTAATTACATTAATTCTACCAAATAATGTGAGAGGTAAGTCCATCCATTTTCCTAAATCCTCAGTCACCTTCTGAAGAAGACTAGGTAAATTTAATTTAAAGACATTTTTGAGGTTACCATCTACATATATTCCTAAATATTTGAAGCCCTCAGGAGACCATTTGAAATTAGACACATTTTTAACTTTATTATGGTCAAATACGGAAATCGGTAAAACCTCACTCTTTTCCAAATTAACCTTGTATCCCGATATTGAACTATATCTACCCAATAAGTCCTGAAGATGACAGAGAGAATATTCTGGATTAGTTAAAAATAAAATGATATCGTCTGCAAAAAGCGAAATCTTATGTATGTCCGTACCTATCTCAAACCCGCTAATATTAGAGTTTTTCCTAATGGCCTCAGCCAAGGGTTCAATAGCGAGCACAAATAGGGCAGGGCTAACTGGATCTCCCTGTCTGTTGCCCCTATACAACCTAAATGAGTCAGAGGTGATCCCATTGGTCACAACTCTAGCTTGTGGGGATCTGTACAGAGATTGTATCAAATTAACAAACCCATCTCCAAAACCGAACTTCCTAAGGACCGAAAAAAGGTATTGCCATTCAACCATATCGAAAGCCTTTTCGGCATCAAGTGACACGGCTACACTCGGTATCTTTTTTTTATTAGCAATATGAATTATATCAAGCAATCGTCTCAAATTATCAGTGGAGAATCTATTTATAATAAACCCTGTTTGATCGGGGTTGATCAGTAAGGGTAAATACCTTTCCAATCTCTTTGCTATCATTTTTGTAACTAATTTATAATCCGTATTAAGGAGTGAAATTGGTCTATAGGAAGAACATTTTAAAGGATTTTTTCCTTTTTTATGAATGACCGTTATAACTGCCTGGGCAAAGGAATCCGGAAAACCTCTCTCTCTTCTTCCTTGCTCAAGAACATCCATCAAAAGTGGCACCAGAAGATCTTGAAACTCTTTATAAAACTCTGATGGGAAACCATCCTCCCCGGGGGATTTATTTCCCGGGAGTGATTTAAGAACCTCAAGTATCTCTGATCTATGAAAGGGTTTATCCAAATTATCCCTGCCCTCCTCTGATAGACGCGGCAATTCAATGGAGGATAAAAATGACTCGATTTCACCAGAATCCCCCTGAGATTGAGATGTATAAAGGTCTGAATAGTACCTTTTAAAGGACTCATTAATTTCTCCAGGATTATATGTTATAACATTTTGGGGGTTTTCAATAGCGTTAATTGTTCGTTTGTTTTCCTCAGTTTTAAGTTGCCATGCCAATACTTTCTGAGCCTTTTCTCCAAATTCATAAAATTGTTGCTTACACCTGATTATTGCTCTCTCTGCTTGATATGTATTCCTATTGTTGTATTTTAGTTTCAGATTCACCAGTTCTCTGTACCTGTCTTTTGTTGGGGCAATTTGATAGGTTTTCTCAAGGTCAGAAATTTGTCTTTCCAAAGTGTTAAGCTCAGAGTTATATTTCTTCTTCACTCCCTTAGTATATGATATAATTTGGCCCCTCAGATAAGCTTTTAAAGTGTCCCAAAAAATAAATATATTTGGAGCAGATGGCCTATTTGTTAAAATAAAAAAATTAATTTGTTCCCTAATGAAAGTACAGAATTCAGATTGTTTTAAGAGGGTGAGATTAAGTCTCCACCTGTACCTTACTTCTACTTTATCAGGCACAGACACCGACATCACCAACGGCGAGTGATCACTAAGTAACCTTGGAAGATATTCACTATCCATCACTTGATGAAATATCCGACCAGAGATCAAAAAGTTATCTATTCTAGTATGGGTATTATGTGGGTGTGAATAAAATGAATAATCTCTAACCTGTGGATGCATCCGTCTCCAAACATCTGTCAATTGTAAATCTTCCATAAATGAAGATGTTATTTTAGCTGATTTAGTGAGGGGACAAGGTCTAACAGAAGATCTGTCAAGCACCGTATCTAAACAGAAGTTGAAGTCCCCTCCTACCACTAGAAACCCTGGTGCTTGTGAGACCTGGAGAAAGACATCCTGCATGAATAAACTATCATCATAATTAGGAGCATATATGTTCATAAATGTCCAAAATTTGGACGCTTGGAAGTCCTTCCCCGAGTTGGATGTCTCCCTCTTGGTCCGGAGTTAAACTCTTGTCCCGAGCCTCCATGTCTGTGTCGCTTCGGCTAGAATTAGCCTTAGCCGCCCCTTCTCTGGCAACAACAGTTTTTTCGTCCTTCTTATCTTTCTTTCGATCTTTGCTTCGGTCTTTGCTTCGAAGCTGTGAATCCATTCCACACTCCTCTAGTATTAGACTTTGTTTGCCCAGTCCATAAATTAGTTTAGCGTTGTTTTTTTTTTATATCATATTAACGGATAAGCTCGAGAGCACAGGAGTGACACGTCTGCTCTGCTACCGCTGCATCCCGGAAGTCACTCTGGTGAAGAGTTCTGACAACTCCTGAGCAGGTAACAGGTGATGATGCAGCTCAGAGCACTCCTCTTCCTCCTGGCTCCACGTCAGCTCCAGCAAACATCCTGCCTTCCTGAACCCAGACAGATGGATTCTTTACTGACTGAGGTCCGCGCTTTATCCTTCTTTCCATCCATCCATCTGTCCGTCCGTCCATCTGTCCGTCCATCCATCCATCCATCCATCCATCATCCATCCATCCATCCGATGACCTGCTGGAACGTCACGTGCATCTGTCCTGTAGCTGTGAAGCTGTTGCTCTCTGTCCATCATGGCACAGAGCTGCTCTGAAGCTTGGTCAAGCCTCCTAGGAAGATGGCAGGAATGGAGTTAAACACTTTAATTTTAACTTTAAACTGCAGCATGATGTACGTGCACATGTTGTCCATCCAACAGGACTTTTGTTTGCTCTAAAATATCCGTACACAGGTACACTGGTCGTCAAAAGCCTAAAGGGTCCTTTAGCACCCCTAGTGGCCAAAAGTGGTACTGCTTCATTTTTTTCTCCCATCACAATGAATGGAAACGGATCATATATCAGCCAAAAATTGGTCTAAAAATATGGGGGAAATAGTTATTGATGGTTGGATTGCTTCAGACGGAGCACTACTGAAGGTCTAGGTGTGAAATGCACAGCCCGCCACTGGTATACTGTAAAGTAAGTTTGATCATGTAATTATTTGTATATAAGTATATGTAATTTTGTATATATCCATTTGTATATAACTATCATTAACAAGATATGGTTAATCTTTACCTTGTTTGAGGCATCGGTGTGAAGAGAGAAGGGGAGTGGGCTGCTTCAACTTTTCAATTTTTGGACCACTTCTATCATATTCTGTTATCATTATTATAGTAATACAATACTATAATATATATAATGTATATATATATAATATATAATATCAGGTGTATCCATTTGTATATAACTATCATTAATAAGACATGGTTCATCTTTACCTTGTTTGAGGCATCAGTGTGAAGAGAGAATGGGAGTGGGCTGCTTCCACTTTTCAAATTTTGGACTACTTCTATCATATTCTGTTATCATTATTATAGTAATACAAGTTCATAATATTAATAGAATCAAGCTCTTTCTTTAGTACCGGTTCTCTTAAATATTCCTAATATTAAAGGTTATAATGCACCTTAGCATATATAGCATTTCACCATTTAAATGTACCTTAAATGTTTCAATGTTAATAAGAGCTAGTTATTTGCAAGAGACTTTGTTTTCATTCTCCAAATCAATAAAGTGTTAAGAAATAGTAAAACAACACCAGTGACATTTAGTATATACAATTATTATTGTTTGATAATTTTTTATGAGCAAATTGAAATAATTGTAGCCATCAGAGTCCAATACAATAATCTGGAGGCTAGCGCTAGACAATGCTTCTAGACCTATGGAAATAAAAAAACTAAACCGAGAAACCACAACAACAAACAACATATACAGTATAATGACACTTATAATATCATTAGAAAGTATTTTATATGGTACATGGTAATAATACAAGATGTATTTAGTGGCCACCACAACCCAACTGAGTGTGTATCTGATAAACACCTGAATCTAAACAGCTGTTTTTTCACGTTGAGGAGAGCAGCCACAACAACAAATATCTTATCTGCTATAGATAACTCTTTAAAGTGACTCATTTTTGGAGAAACCAATGCCTCAACAACAAATATCTTACCTCCATCCATCCATCCATTTTCTTCCGCTTATCCGGGGTCGGGTCGCGGGGGTAGCAGCCTAAGTAGGGAGGCCCAGACTTCCCTCTCCCCAGCCACTTGGAGCAGCTCCTCTGGGGGAATCCCAAGGCGTTCCCAGGCCAGCCGAGAAACATAGTCCCTCCAGCGTGTCCTGGGTCTTCCTCTGGGTCTCCTCCCGGTGGGACATGCCCGGAACACCTCACCAGGGAGGCGTCCAGGAGGCATCCTAACCAGATGCCCGAGCCACCTCAACTGGCTCCTCTCGATGTGGAGAAGCAGCGGCTCTACTCCGAGTCCCTCCCGGATGACTGAGCTTCTCACCCTATCTCTAAGGGAGAGTCCAGACACCCTGCGGAGAAAACTCATTTCAGCCGCTTGTATCCGAGATCTCGTTCTTTCGGTCATAACCCAGAGCTCATGACCATAGATGAGGGTAGGAACATAGATCGATCGGTAAATTGAGAGCTTTGCCTTTTGACTCAGCTCTCTCTTCACCACGACAGACCGGTACAGCGCCCGCTTCACTGCGGACGCTGCACCTATCCGCCTATCGATCTCACGCTCCAGTTTTCCCTCATTCGTGAACAAGACCCCGAGATACTTAAACTCCTCCACTTGGGGCAGGACCTCCTCCCCGACCTGGAGAAGGCATGCTACCCTTTTCCGGCTCAAGACCATGGCCTCGGATTTGGAGGAACTGATCCTCATCCCGGCCGCATCACATTCAGCTGCAAACCGCTCCAGCGAAAGCTGTAGATCACGAACTGATGAAGCCAATAGGACCATATCATCTGCAAAAAACAGAGAAGAGATTCTAAGGCCACCAAAACGGATCCTCTCAACACCTTGGCTGCGCCTAGAAATTCTGTCCATAAAAGTTATGAACAGAATCGGTGACAAAGGGCAACCTTGGCGGAGTCCAACTCTCACCGGAAACGAGCCCGACTTACTGCCAGCGATGCGGACCAAGCTCTGACACCGGTCGTACAGGGACCTAACAGCCCATATCAAAGGGCCTGGTACCCCATACTCCCGGAGTACCCCCCACAGAACCCCCCGAGGGACGCGGTCGAATGCCTTTTCCAAGTCCACAAAGCACATGTAAACTGGTTGGGCAAACTCCCACGCACCCTCCAGGACCCTGTTGAGGGTGTAGAGCTGGTCTAGTGTTCCACGACCAGGACGAAAACCACACTGCTCCTCCTGAATCCGAGGTTCGACTATCCGACGGACCCTCCTCTCCAGAACCCCTGAATAGACCTTACCAGGGAGGCTTAAGAGTGTGATCCCCCTATAGTTGGAACACACCCTACGGTCCCCCTTTTTGAATAGGGGAACCACCACCCCAGTCTGCCAATCCAAGGGAACTGCCCCCGATGTCCACGCGATATTGCAGAGTCGCGTAAGCCAACACAACCCCACAACATCCAGAGCCCTAAGGAACTCAGGACGAATCTCATCCACCCCCGGAGCCCTGCCACCGCGGAGCTTTTTAACCACCTCGGCGACCTCAGCACCAGAGATTGGAGAGCCCGACCCAAAGTCCCCAGGCTCCGCTTCCTCAGTGGAAGACGTGCCAGTAGGATTGAGGAGGTCTTCGAAGTATTCCGCCCACCGACTCACAACATCCCGAGTTGAGGTCAACAGCACGCCATCCCCACCATAAATGGTGTTGGTCGCGTACCGCTTTCCCCCCCTGAGACGCCGGATGGTGGACCAGAATCGCCTCGAAGCCGTACGGAAGTCATTCTCCATGGCCTCTCCGAACTCCTCCCACGCCCGAGTTTTTGCCTCAGCAACCACCCGAGCCGCATGCCGCTTGGACTGCCGGTACCTATCTGCTGCTTCCGGGGTCCCACAGGCCAAAAAGGCCCAATAGGACTCCTTCTTCAGCTTGACAGCATCCCTCACCGCTGGCGTCCACCACCGGGTTCGAGGATTGCCACCACGACAGGCACCAACAACCTTGCGGCCACAACTCCGATAAGCTACCTCGACAATAGAGGCGCGGAACATGGCCCACTCGGGCTCAATGTCCCCCGCCTCCCTCGGAACGTGTTCAAAGCTCTCCCGGAGGTGGGAGTTAAAGCTCCGTCTTACGGGAGACTCTGCCAGACGTTCCCAGCAGACCCTCACAATACGTTTGGGTCTGCCAGGTCTGACCGGCATCCTCCCCCACCATCGGAGCCAACTCACCACCAGGTAGTGGTCAGTTGACAGCTCCGCCCCTCTCTTCACCCGAGTGTCCAGGACATGCGGCCGCAGATCAGATGAGACAACAACAAAGTCGATCATCGAACTGCGACCTAGGGTGTCCTGGTGCCAAGAGCACATATGGACACCCTTATGCCTGAACATGGTGTTCGTTATGGACAATCCATGACGAGCACAGAAGTCCAACAACAGAACACCACTCGGGTTCAGATCAGGGGGGCCGTTCCTCCCAACCACACCCCTCCAGGTCTCACTGTCATTGCCCACGTGAGCGTTGAAGTCCCCCAGCAGAACAAGGGAGTCCCCAGGAGGCGCACCCTCCAATACCCCCTCCAAGGACTCCAAAAAGGGTGGGTAATCTGCACTGCCGTTTGGCGCATAGGCACAAACAACAGTCAGAGCCCGTCCCCCCACACGTAGGCGAAGGGAGGCTACCCTCTCGTTCACCGGGGTGAACCCCAACGTACAGGCACCAAGATGGGGGGCAACAAGTATGCCCACTCCTGCTCGGCGCCTCTCACCAGGGGCAACTCCAGAGTGGAAGAGTGTCCAACCCCTCTCAAGGAAACTGGTTCCAGAGCCAGAGCCATGCGTTGAGGTGAGTCCGACTATTGCTAGCCGGAACCTCTCAACCTCACACACTAGCTCAGGCTCCTTCCCCACCAGAGAGGTGACATTCCATGTCCCAATGGCCAGCTTCTGTAGCCGAGGATCAGACCGCCAGGGTCCCCGCCCTCGGCCACCACCCATTCCACAATGCACCCGACCCCTTTGGCCCCTCTCACAGGTGGTGAGCCCATGGGAAGGGGGACCCACGTCTCCTCTTCGGGCTGTGCCCGGCCGAGCTCCATGGGTAAAAGCCCGGCCACCAGGCGCTCGCCAACGTGCCCCTCCTCCGGGCCTGGCTCCAGAGTGGGGCCCCGGTGACCCGCGTCCGGGCGAGGGAACATTGTTTCCATTAATTGAACTCATCATAAGGGGTCTTTGGGCTGCGCTTTGTCTGGTCCCTCACCTAGGACCTGTCTGCCTTGGGTGACCCTACTAGGGGCATGAAGCCCCTGACAGCAGAGCTCCTAGGATCATTGGGACATTCAAACAAAAGGTGGCAGCCCAGGGAGAGGTATTATCTTACCTGTTGTAGATAACTCTTTATTGAGCCTCATTTGTTGTTGTGAGCTCAACATCAAACATCTAACCTGCTGTAGATAACTCTTTAAAGAGCCTCATTTGTTGTTGAGAGCTGTGTGTGGATCAGACGAGCAGAGAGTGAAGCACGGAGGATCAGGATCATCGCTGTTTGGTGCCTGTTTCACATCGTTGTGAACTGCTGAGAGCTGTTTATGGATCAGACGAGCAGAGAGTGAAGCGCAGAGGATCAGGATCATCATTGTTTGGTGCCTGTTTCACTCTGTTGTGAGCTGTTGTGGATCAGACAAGTAGAGAGTGAAGCGTGGAGGATCAGGATCATCGCTGTTTGGTGCCTGTTTCACTCTGTTGTGAGCTGTTGTGGATCAGACGAGCAGAGTGTGACGTGTATCGCTGAGGATCAGGAGCTACGTTGTTTGGTGCTGTTCTCGCTGTTGTTCCTTTACTGTCCTGAAATAGGCTACAACCATGCTTTTAATTTTAGGAGGTTTTTCTGGCAGCTCACTCTGCTATTTGCTGCAAATTGCTTGTTTCTATCCGTTGATTCTGGATCCAGCTTGTGTGTATCAGGGCCACATCCATTCATATTCACAGGGGGGCTGGATTCCCCCTCACACAAACTACATTTGGGCCTCCACAACGGAATTGTTTGCCCACTTAATTTGTGATGCTTTATGGTCTGAGACTTTTCTGTATCATTCATATTACTGTCATTATTTTCAGTTCTCAGACTACTTGGAATCACTGAATCTTATCAACACATCTGGATCTGCCCATCACTGCAATTTTCATTGTTTTTGGGTTCTGAATGATCGCGTCTTCTTTAACGTTTCTCATGGTTCAATTTTGGGGGCAAAATGTTACACTGTTAATTCCTGCAATTACACATCAGTGACAAAGAGGTCAAGTAGTAGTGGATTATAATATCTCATTAGTCATGTATAAAGCTCAAAACTACTTACTCATTCAAATGTTTTTTGATAAGAGAAGGTCTTGTTATACTCTTAGGGGTACTGAGGTTTTTGTAAAACCTCAGTATAGAACCAGTTTGAAGAGCCGGACTGTTTCGATACAGGGAATTGACTTATGGAACACTTTAGACAACAATATTAAATTTGCTAGATCGATGCTTGTATTTAAAAAGATGATCAAATCTAAGTTGTTAAAAAATATGAAAATCTTTAGTTAAATCCATTGTATTAGGAAACTTTCTAGTTGACTAACAAAGTTTTTTTTTCTTCATTCTATTACTTGAAAAACATTGCTTGAGTTGATTTTTTTGATTGAGTTTGCTTTCATTACTTTGAAAAAAGGGACTGATATTATAAGATTATTTCTTCTCTCTGCCACCTTTCATTTTATGTCTTTTACATTTTACACTGTATGTTTATACATTGTTTTTCTTTTATATTGATGTAAAATGAATAAATTTAATAAAACAAAAAACAAAAAAGTAAATGTCTGATAATAATGTTGTTATTGATCTCAGGGATCCAGCCCAACCCAGGTAAAAGTCAAAGTCAAAGTCAACTTTATTGTCAGAACTGCAATATGTACAGGACATACACAGGATTGAAATTGCTTTTCTCTCAGTCCCTCGGTGCAAAAGTAACCATTTAAACACTAAAACACTGAAACATTTAATAAACATAAGCATAAAATAGTAAAAGTGTAACATTGTCCTGAGTTTTTGCATAGTAGTATAAAAGTATGAAAATTTACACCAACACTAAAACTAAAACTAAAACACTAAACATTTAATGAACATAAGCATAAAATTAAATAATAAAAGTGTAATACTGTCCTGAGTTTTTGCATAGTAGTATAAAAATATATAAAAAGTATATCTAAAAAATAAACTGAAGGTCCCTACACTAACTACAGTACAGTACTCCTAATGAGTTTAAAAATAATTCTGGTCTCCGTTTTCTGCATGTAAACGCTCGTAGCCTTCTAAAAAAACTAGATGAATTGAAAATCCAAATCAGTTCTTCTGGGGCAGATGTGATCATCATCTCTGAAACTTGGCTCAACAAATATTTTCTGAAAAATGACCTGGTAATCAATGAATTTAAGATCTATCTTTGTGATCATAATAAAAGGGGAGTTAGAGTCGCTATTTACATCAGAGACTCCTTGGCTGCCAGGATTACGTCTAAAAACCAATCACAAACCAGTTTGAGGCTTTAGCTGTGAACATCAGTTTGAAGGGAGGTCAGATCTTAACTGTTGTAGGATGCTATCGTCCTTCCTCCGCAACACATGAGGCTCTGTCCTCCCTGATTGAATTCATAGGAAATTTATAACACAATGAGATTGTTATGGCAAGAGATTTCAACATTGATTGGGATAAGTCGACTCCCCCCGTGATAAATTCAAGGAATGTTGCCTGTCTCTCAATCTAACACAACTTATTGACTCTCCCACCAGACCAAACAAAAAATGTCCCGAAAAATCTTCCACCTTAGATCTGTTTTTCACAAATGCACCTCATGTTCTCAGTCAGTGAGGTAAATAAATTGTAAAAAGATCTTGATCCTAAAAAATCTGCTGGTTTAGATGAACTTCCACCTTATTTCTTAAGGCTGACTACTCATATCATTTCAGTCCCTGTGACCCACATCTTTAATCTGTCAATAAGCCAAAATTCCATTCCGGATGCTTGGAAAACAGCCTTTGTTCTTCCTTTGCTGAAGGGAGGTGACCCCACCTCACTGAACAATTATTGGCCGATCTCTAAACTCTGCATTATAGCCAAGGTTCTTGAAAAATTTATAAACTCTCAGATCAAAAATTATCTGGACTCGTTTAACATCTTACCTCTCCATCAATCTGGTTTCAGGAAAAAACACAGCACAACGACTGCTTCTCTGAAGGTTCTTAATGACGTTGTTGAAGCATTGGATGCTAAGGATTATTATGCTGCTCTTTTCCTAGACCTGTCTAAAGCTTTTGACACTGTGGATCATAACATCTTGTGTCATAAGCTCTCAGAAATCGGTTTCTCTGATCACACCATTGGTTGGTTTTCTAATTATCTGTCAGATTGGAGGCAATGTGTTTAGCACAACAGTACTTCTTCCAGTTATTTAACAATTAAAAATGGTGTACCACAAGGCTCAGTTTTAGGACCAACCCTTTTTACAATCTACATAGCTAATGTAGGTCAGAGCATCCCTGATACATCCTTACATTTCTATGCTGATGATACAGTTGTTTACTGCCGAGCTAAAACAGTAGCAACTGGTAGAGACAGTCACTTCTTCTCTCGCTCCCTTCCTCCCCGACCTCCCCCCCCCCTGCGCGGCTTCTTGTCTTGTCTGCAGCTCCTCAGAAAGCACCTCGAACGCAGATTAAGATGAATTGGGTTGTATGGGCAAATCAATTCTACGGACAAGATTTCAACAAAAGGCAAGGCACGGGGGAGCCGGCCCATCCTCGCAGACTGACCGGGAAGATACGCCATGATTCGCGATGGAATGGTGAGCGTCTCGCTCCTTGTGCTCTGTGGGAACTTGAACAATCTGGATTAAATTGGATTTATGATGGTAGCGCTTTGCTTTTTGGCGTTTGTGGAGCACTGGCTTATCGGCAAATGAGGGAGACTCAGCAGGACTTAATGCTGAAGCACCCGTAGTCTGATCTGCGCCGTGACCTCGACAAATCAGCTGTTTACTAGCTTATCCGGAAGGTGAACTGATCACCCACGGGTTGGGACTCTGGACGCTGTACTGGTCAACATCTGAGGGCCACAGCTTGGATCAGTGGAAAAATCCCAAATTGGATCTTTTTTGGATCATATTGGATCATATTTGGAGCAGAGTTGCCCAAGCAGGACTCAAGGCTTCAGAAAATTACACTGCGTGCCTGAAGTGAAAATATTTGTCACCCTTATCTGACTCCCCCTAAACAAACAGCCTTGGAAAGTTGGATAACAAATTTCTCCTGAGACGTGTTTACTGAGGACACCAGCTGCTATATATCGCTACCTCCCACCCCCCCGGAGAACTTTTCTGTGAGCGTTATCGGAGGCCGGCTGGTCACATCTCAGTACTGTTGCTATCTGGAATGGCTCATGGACAGATATCTCACTGCCTCCACCTCAAAATGCATAATTGTGATTTGTCCTAAATGTTGGCTTGCTGGTAGAGTTTTTTGACTGTATCATAGAGTGTCCTGTAAGACAAAATGTGATAGAATCTTTTTTGAATACCACTGTTTACCCTATTGTAACCTTCCTTTTTTTCCATATCTGATTGTTGCGGCGCAGATCAATTTCTGCTGCGGCTGTTGTGCACATGTCCCCTCTCAAGGACGATGTGTGCGTCAATTGCAATGTTTTGTGCTTTGGTGCAATGACAATAGCAATAAAGATATATTCTATTCTATTCTAGCTAAGGCTTTTCAGTTTCTGCAATCCGCTTTTGACATCATTCAGTCAGATCTGACCCATCTCAAACTTGTCCTAAATGCTGACAAAACAAAAGGGATGTTTTTTTCAAGTAGGAAGTCGGTCCCAGCAGATCTTCCTCTGATTTTATTCTCAAATGGTGTCCCAATTGAGTTTGTTGATTCCTATAAATATTTGGGTATCCTGGTCAATTCACATCTCTCTTTTAAACTCCACATGGAAAACCTAGTAAAGAAACTGAAAGGTAAACTGGGTTTCTTTTTCAGAAACAGATCATGTCTAACACTGAATGTTAGGAAATGCCTTGTATCTGTGACTTTCCTTCCCTCCATTGATTACGGTGACATTATCTACACGAATGCTCCCGAACCCTGCAGATGTTGGATGTTGTCTATCATGGTGCACTAAGATTTATAACTGGCTGTGATTATCGTACCCACCACTGCACCCTGTATTCATTGGTTAACTGGACATCATTAACCTCACACAGACTCTTCCACTGGTACATTTTCATCTTTAAATCACTTCTTGGTTTGCTGCCCTCATACATCTCCTCCTACATGTCTCTGCGTGAGTGCAGCTACAGCGTGCGCTCTCAGGACATGATCACCTGCAGTGTTCCATCAGTGAGGACTGAACTTGGAAAAAGGGCCTTCTCCTACTACGCTCCTGCTTCCTGGAATATCTTACAAAAAGATCTGAAGCTCTCGGCCTTGCCCTCTCTAAATGGTTTTAAGACTCTGTTGGATTCCTGGCAAAAACCAATGCAGATATGTTTTTTTCTTGATTTTATACATCTACCTTATAATGTTTTTGCTAGTTTTGCTAATTTTTCTTTTGTTTATTGTTTAAGGTAATTGTATCATTGCTGTTCATCATTCTTTAGTTTGTAGCAGGTCGCTTTTGTAAATGAGTCCTTGAGGCTCAATAAGATTTACCTGACTAAATAAAGGTTGAATGAAAGTGGGAGCATGCTTGTCACTATAAGATTTCTCTACAAGAATGTTCAGTAGTGGATGTGGGGACCCACAGACCCATCCCCATAGGACACGGTGGCAACACAGGGAGGAACGGAGCCACAGAGACACAGCGGCCCCCAAGCCCGGAGCCCCAGGGTCCCCCAAATGGGACATTGCACCTCTCCAGAGAGAAGCAGAGGGAAGCCCTATGCGACCCCCAGCAACCACAATGCAGAGACCCCAAGAGGATGCAGCGACGAGCCCACAGGCTCTGCCGGCAACCCCCCCCCCCCCTGAGTAGATCTGACCATGGACACCGAGCCCCGAGGTCATAGCAGCCCCTAACAAAGGCTCGACAGAGCCAGGGCACCAATATCCCAGCAGGCAGCCACCAGGGCAGGCTGGCACACATCCAGTCACCTAGCCCAGACGCCAAGAGCCACCAATGCACCAGTGGCAGGGATGCTCGCCACCGGAGGGGAGCGTAATGGGGGAAGTAGACCCACCTTAAATGTGTCACTGGTTCTTGTCACTATCCCTCCATTTCGGCAGAAAGCAGTGGCCGGAAGCACTTTTGGCTTCTGGGTAGTGTAGTTCCTTTGACTGACGTTACAGCACAGGCTTATTGAAAGAAATCTATAAAATGGCGGCACCTGTCCAAAGTATTTTTTTCGTTAATTTTTTCCCATACGGCCCAATCACTTGAGTATTATTAAAGTTGACAATCGTGTGTCATGTACAATCTTAACGTTGTAAACCGTGAATGAGCGACTTTGCAAAAGTTGAACCACAAAGTAGCAAGAAACTACTGTATTGCCTTTGTTTCATGTCACTGCCAAAAACAGTTATGTCACACCCCTGCACTTTTACTTGAGAACTATTCAGGCGAGTATTTTTTTTTACATTTTCTAATATTGTGTAGAACTTTATAACCTATAGAATCTTAGAACCTATATTGTGTAGAACCTCTTATGTGTAGAACCACTAGACTGAGGAATAGCTTCTACCCTGAAGCTGTTGGACTCATGAATCCCTAACCAGGATAATCACTGTAAGAAAAACAAAATCCCAGTAATGCCACCATGCTGCTGATCTCATGCCGCTGACTATGTCATGCTGCTGTATTCATTCAAAACATCTACTCATCACAGACTCATGTTCGGGCTGCTGTTTAATATTCCATAGTATTTTACATTATCAGTGCTTAGCGTATATCATAGATTTTTAGCATATTGTTTAGCGTTGGTTTAGCACATATCTTAGTTTATACCTTAGATACTTATACTGTTTTTTTTATACTTTATATTATTGCTTTTGTTGGTTGTAACTGGGACCTTGAGTACACAATTTCATTCCATCTAATGTACCACATGTGACGCCAATAAAGATACTTGAACTTGATATTGTTACATGTTTTGATCATTGTTTTATGATGTGGGCTACTGACATCTTAGACAGGTTATCTTTGTAAGAAATCCTGATCTAAAATAATATAATGTTAATGAACAATAAGAGGAGGGATGGTCCTGAGGGAGGAGCTCACAAGGAATGTAATAGATGTGAAATGAGTGTTAGAAAGGATGACCTGTCTGAAGGCAGAAGTAGATGGTCTGATGTTGAATGTGTCAGTGGTTATGACAAACTTCACTAGCTATCTTGCTTAATTATTCTCTCAGTTTTTTTTTGGGGGGGGGGGTTGTATACAGGTAGTCCTCGACTTACAAATGGAGATCCGATCCTACGCTGCGTCGTAACCCGAATTTCAACGTAAGTCGGAACATACGTCCAAACTGCACCTTATACGTACAGTACTGTATTTTACCAAGCACTTAGCCTATCCTAACACAGTACCCTACATAATTATCAAAAAACGGATACATTTGAGAGCCATAATGAAGGGGAAAAAATAGTTAATTTTGTACTCTGGAATGCTGGTGAAACCTTTCCTCTGTTCCTCCCTCCTCCGGATTCTGCATTCGTTTATGTCGTAAAGCCGCCATCCGAAAAACAGCTACTTTTCCACAGATGCTGCCTGTCCAGCTTGGTCCAACAAGTTTTGTTTTGTTTTTTGAATGTCCAGAAGACCAGACTTAGCTTTTTTAGAGAGTACAAGGCAGCTGTAGCCTCTGCAGCTAACCGGAAACTGACGGAAACTGCGTAACTTGGCTTTTCAAAATACTGTAGTGGACCTACCCAGGGTCAAACTAAGGTTTTTGAACTGTCCAGTGATGACCTTTACTGACCTCTCAGTAAAACAAGACATTTACTACAAATTATTCCATTAGTTGTAATCTGAGAACATAGTCACCAAAAGAGACTATTGGCTTCTTTAATTTTATTCTAATGTAATCAAAAGAATAACTTTTGCCATTTTCATGATATATGTTATATGCTGTTATTCTTTAAATGTGAAACATTAATGTGTCACTTGATCAAATGAAATGGTGTCAAAGTTCGGATAAAAGGTCAAACTGACTTACACAAAAATTGTTTTTGTTGAGTTTCAGCTAAAACTCTCATCTAGCGTCTGAAAGTCTCTTCAGTGGGACACTTCTCCTAAACAATTTCACTCTGCTCCGAATTTCACCTTGAATCGTGATAACAAGTAAACTGCTCGACTGGTTCTTTTTCGGACCAATGAAAAAGAAACAAGTCTCTCTCATCACAGATCTTCTACTAAGTTCTAAGTTTTTGCTGGAACGAGGAAGTCTGCTGGGAAAACTTCAAGATGTGAGGTCGTCCCAAAGAGCTGGATGAACTCACAGTCACACGCTAAGGACACGTCATCCAGTTAAGGACTAATAACATGTTGTTATGAGTCCACTTCGAGCGAGTGTCAGCTCAAAACTTTGTTTATTCCTTCCTGGAATAAGTTATCTTGAGCCAGAGGCCAGGAGTTGACGCATTTTCTGATGACCAACGCGAAACCAGGAGACGTTGGAAGGTAAACGAATAACCTGCTCAGATGTACTGGCCCGCAAGGAACCCGTGCATCTGAAAAGCTACAAGGTCTTCTCTTACCAGGCTGTCGTCAAAAGGTAAAGAGCTGTTTACAAACGTACCTGGGGTTTAGCAGAAGTCGGATGGAAAGTGTCATTTCTGGTTACACTCAAGATAAATAACTTCCTCCTTTAACCTCTCCTTCTTAAATTTCTCCATCTCCATTTCTAAGCTGGTAACTATTTTTAAGCTAAGACTGAGCCACAGACTAAGTATAATGACATCCTGTATTTATGTCTGTTGTTACAATTTAAATGTGCTGACGTATTAAATTGAAAGAAAGTGAAATCATGTCAATCAAGTGTAATGGTGTTAATTTAGTTGATTTATTCTAAATAAATGGTAGTGTCTTTGGCACACCAAACTAAGTTAACGTGTCCATTGTCACTCTATGGCTTCTGTTTTACTTATCCATCATAAAGATCACAGAAATATTGGGTAAACGAAAAAAAAAAGAATCCGTGAAATTACTATTCACTCTGAATAAGTAAATTAATTAAGGTAAAGAGGTCAGTATTAATATTGACCTCCTATATATCCTTTACATCTGGGTGGCACCGTATGTGTTTAAAGACACAATATGGTGGCTCCCTCATGTTTCCTTCATCTGGTGGCTCGTACCGGTTTCTGAAAGTTTATTGATAAATCTGTGGTCTCTCATGAACTGTAACATCATGTTTGCATATTAGGATCCAAGTTTTAAACTCTGAGGATAATAATTTTGGCTGGAAGTGTTCAAGACAGGCAGATTCTGCATGTTTTTATCATTTAAAGCTGAGAGATTGTTATTCGTTCAACTCTTTAACACGGTGTTGGAAGCTTTAGGTGGGGTTTTGTCAGCCCAGCTTTGTTGACCGCCGAGTCAAACTGCCTGAAAGCTATTGTTAACATCTACCAGATCGCTGTGTGTGGTATTTTTACATTTTAGAACAGGTCAAAAAAGCATATTACTGTTAGAACGTTGTCGGCTGGGTTCTGTCAGACCCGAGTCCTGCTCCATTAAAAAGTGGACCGGAAGCGACCTTGAAGTGGCTCCCTGTGAGAGTCCGTGTTTGTTCAACAGCTGCAGTGCTGGGTTACTAAGCGTAACTAAGTTGGCCTATCTAGGTGTGCTCGCCGCATATTTCAGAATTTTGGAAAGTTAATTTGAAGCGTTTGAGTTGTGTATAGAGTCTGTAGAATTGGGTTCTGTTGTGCTAAGCTAACGTTAAAGCGACGTGTCATACATGTTTGTTTATGAGCTGTGATTGGATAAAAAGTGAGCTGTGAGCTGTCAATCACTCTCGTAGCGAGCGCTGATTCACTGAAGTGGGGACGCACGCCGTTGTGACCAGCCCACTCTGTCGTCATTTCCGGCACTGCATTAGTCGAAGGTAAGAAAACTACATTCACCATGAATGCTTGGGAATAGTACTACAAGCGCTGTGATTGATTGGTTGACGTCACGTATCTGTGTAGCGAGCTCCGCCTCGCTCAACGGAAGCTGGTGACGCGTTGCGTCGACCCGCCTATTTTTGTCGTCATTTCCAGGTGCACTTTGGGTGACAGGCAGTTCACACTCATAGGACAAACGGAGATTTCACTAAAAGTTTAAAAACTAATTTGAAGCCATCTAAACTGTCTAACAACATAAATTTGTCTCTGACAAGAACGTGGTTCGAGCGTTTATCACGGACACACTAGAAACTAACTCTAAAAGGTTGTTTTTAGTTTAAATACTGAATAGAAAAATCAGTCGCCTCGTGATAACATTAAGACTTGAAGCTGCCCCCTGTTGGTTAAAAGACGTTAACAGATGAGTTTTCTCAAAAACATCATAAAAAGTCAGCATTTTTATGGTGAATTACCAGCTCTAAAGTTGTTCTGTACACAAACAATAACTCTTGTTTATTTTAAATAATTTTTTTTA
Organism: Garcialebias charrua; assembly: GCA_038048925.1. Classification (NCBI taxonomy): domain Eukaryota; kingdom Metazoa; phylum Chordata; class Actinopteri; order Cyprinodontiformes; family Rivulidae; genus Garcialebias; species Garcialebias charrua. The sequence goes on from JBBPBX010040352.1 coordinate 27,138, forward strand.
GAATAACAGAGGTACAGACAAACATTTTGGCTTATTTTAAATACAAAAGAGTTTAAAATAACAAACAAAAGTACAGTTTCTCCTCTTCCTTCTCTCTGACACATAGTCTTCCACAGTTATCCTGTGCACATTTAAACTTTCCTGTTTATTTCAAATAGTGAAATGTTTAGAGTAACGAATACAGAGCATCTTTTATTTTGATTTTCACTGAGCCAAGATGGTGTAGTGGTTAGGGCGTTTGACTTGGGACCCGAAGGACGCGGGTT
>JBBPBX010040353.1:14420-29412 GCA_038048925.1 Garcialebias charrua
CGTTCGATAGTTTTGAGCTATTTTAATGTTTCCATTAGAAATGTTGCATCGCTCACCGACCAGTTTTGCTTCCCCACCATGTTAGCGTTAGCCACTAGCCAGGCGGAGAAGGAAACACGAGGGGTGGAGTGGGGGGGGGGGGTGCGCAGCGCACATGCGCAGTCAGGACAGTTTGATAAACGGAACAGATCAAGTGTTTACATGCGCACCGAACGGGTAACGGATCGGTGTAAACCACCTGTTTCGAACTGATCACAAATTAGGACGGATCACGCCGAATACACAAAAAATGATCCGAACGGGGTGTTTACATGACACACTTTTGATCCGATCGGCCGTTTGATCTGATTACTTATGTCCATGTAAACGCACCAAGTGCTTTAAGATTGTTGTAATTAAACCTTTACTTAAGAAACGTAACACTAACCCAGGAATCCTAGCCAATTATAGACATATATCTAATCTAAATTTCATTTCAAACATTCTAGAGAAAACAGTTGCAGGTCATTTACATGATCATCTACAAAGAAATAATCTGTTTGAAGAGTTTCAGTCAGGGTTTAGAGCTCATCATAGCACTGAATCTGCACTGGTAAAAGTCACTAATGATGTTCTCATGACCTCTGACAATGTACAGGTGTTTATACTGGTCCTGTTAGACCTCACTACTGCATTTGATACAGATTATCACAATCTTCTACTACAGAGACTTGAATATGATATTGGAATTACAGGAACGGCTATAAATTGGTTTAAATCATATTTATCTAATAGATTCTTTTAAATTTCTGAGTGCTTCATTGTACACCAACGTTAGTCATGGACTTCGTCAAAGTTCATTGCTTGGAGCAATACTCTTTACCTTACACTGTATATGCTTCCATTAAGTAATGTTATTAAACATGGGATAATTTTAAATTTTTATGCTGATTATACAGTTATACAGTTATACAGCACAGTGAACAGGTGCTGGTAATAAAATTAGGATATCATGAAAAAGTTGATTTATTTAGGTAATTCCGTTCAAAATGTGAAACTTGTATATGACATTCATTCATTACACACAGACTGATATATTTCAAATGTTTATTTATTTTAATGTTGATGATTATAACTGACAACTAATGAAAACCCCAAATGCAGTATCTCAGAAAATTAGAATATTACTGAAGTCCAAAACTACTAAGTTGAAGACCACGAGGATGTAAACATGTCAGGAGACAGAGGGAGAAGAGGAACGTGAAGAATGTAGGACTGAGGGTTGCAACTCTAAATGTGGGGACAATGACAGGCAAAGGTAGAGAGCTGGCTGACATGATGCAGAGAAGAAAGGTAGATGTTTTATGTGTCCAAGACACCAAGTGGAAAGGCAGCAAGGCCCACAGCATTGGAGCAGGGTTCAAACTGTTTTACCATGGTGTGGATAGAAGGAGAAATAGAGTAGACGTGGTCCTGAAGGAGGAGTTGGCTAAGAATGTAGTAGATGTGAAGAGAGTGTCAGATAGGATGATGTACCTGAAAGTAGAAGTAGAAAGTCTGATACTAAACATCAGTGGCAGCTCGTGGACTTTCCACCGGGGATGATTTGAAAAAAAAAAAAAAATATATATATATATATATATATATAATGTATATATCTATATCTATATATCTATATCTATATATGCGCTGCAGATTGAATTCCAACAACAGAAGCATATGAAATAGGTGAAATAGGTTTATTTCAGTCTCTTTATTTTCTTACGTAAAGTCAAATCAGTACTCAGATGATTGGTGTTACTTTTTTTCCACTTGTAAATTGTAGTGAATATTTTAATGTTCAATCACTCTCTAATTCATATAAATTGCAGAAGTATTAATGCAAATTTATCTACAATAGACTATCTTGTCACGAGCCGGGTTTTTGGATTCAAAGAAAGCCAGACACAGGAGTGCAAAAACTGAAAGTTATGCACCATGCACTGGTTTAAGTCTTATTTGTCTGATAGGTCTTTTACTGTTTTTATGAACAATGTTCACTCTAATGTTTCTGAGCTGTCCTATGGGGTGCCCCAGGGTTCAGTTTTGGACCCACTCTTATTTTTACTGTACATTCGCCCATTGAGTTTTATTTTCGATCGCTACAGTAACGTCTCATACCATGTCTATGCAGACGATATTCAAATCTACTGTTCTTTTCGATTGTCTGAATTTTACAAATTGACTGAACTCAGTAACTGCCTATCTGACATTAAAATTTGGCTTAATGACAACCACTTGCAGTTAAATGCTGCTAAGACTGAAACACTTATCGTTGCTCCAGATGATAAAATCATGGAAATAAGGAAGCATCTTGGGTTCTTAAATCCTTCGAACAAAAACAACCTTAGATATCTGGGTGTTCTAACACCCTGACAGCTCTCTGTCAATGGACAATTATTGCAAACTGTTAGTTCGCAACTGTTTTTATCATTTAAGGAACATTTCAAAGTTGCGAGCTATTTTATCTAAGACAGAATTAGAAATGGTTGTCCATGCTTTTATTTCTTCTCGGTTGGATTATTGTAACGGCCTTTTAGTAGGGATAAGTAAATCCACCATGGCTTCTCTTCAGTCTGTTCAGAACGCTGCAGCCAGACTTTTGACTGGAACCCGCAGAACGGATCATATTACTCCTGTTCTGTACTCTCTCCACTGGCTTCCGATTTATTTTAGGGTTCATTTTAAAATTTTGGTTTTAACTTTTAAAGCACTCCATGGTGAGACTCCCAAATATGTTTTCAACCTTTTGAAGCCACTCTGTCAGTCTAGAATTCTGAGGTCTTCTAATCAGCTACTGCTGTCGGTCCCTAGAACCCATTTTAAAACCTGTGGTGATAGAGCATTTCAGGTGGTGGCACCAAGGCTCTGGAACGCTCTCCCTCTAACAATGCACGGCTCCGAGTCGACTGATGCATTTAAAAGAAGTCTTAAGACTTATCTTTTCAAACAGGCTTATGGTTAATTGTACTTATCGATTTTTGAGTTTATCATGTGTAACCTTTTTGTATAGCATGTTTTAAGAGTGTATAATTTTAGTATAATTTTAGTATGATTTTATTATTTTATTGCCCGCAGTGGAAGCACGACAAGCGGAGTGACTGCGACCTGCTCTGGGAGCCAGCACCCTCTATCGCGCCCGCATTGGAAACGCGACAAGCGGCGCGACAGGAAGCAGAAGCGAGGTAAGCGCAGAGGTATCGGAGCTAGGCTAGCAGCTAGCCCACACAAACCGGCAATCCCATCCATGGTTTTGGCTAACGTGCGCTCCTTGGACAATAAACTGGATTAAATACGCCTGCTACGAACGACAAAAAAGACTGTGAGAGACTGCTGTGTGTTTGTATTCACGGAAACGTGGCTCAACAACAACGTTCCGGACCATGCTGTTCAGCTAGGGCAGCTAACATGCTACAGAGCGGACCGAACCCTCGAGGGAGGTAAGAGACGCGGAGGGGGGCTGTGTGTTTACATCAACAAAGCATGGTGCCTGGATGCTGCTGTGGTCCACAAACACTGCTCACCTTTAGTGGAGTTTATGACTATTAAATGCAGACCGTTTTATTTACCGAGGGAATTTACAGCTGTTATGATTGTTGCTGTATATATTCCTCCAAGCTCCAACAGCAAAGTTAGAGGTGAGGCACTGAATGAACTATATCTGCACATCAGTGAGCAGCAAACAGCACACCCTGATGCTTTTCTCATCACGGCTGGTGATTTCAACCAAGTAGATTTAAAGAGTGTATTTCCAAAAACATACAGAAACATAAACTTTGCAACAAGAGGAAACAACACACTGGACCAAGTTTACACCACCATGAAAAATGCCTACGGAGCCCTCCCCCTCCCCCACATTGGTGCTTCTGACCATATCTGTGTTAATCTAAAGCCAGCATACAGGCCACTGGTGAAACGTCACAAAACCAGTCCGCAAGCAGATATGAGTGTGGCCAGAGGGGTCTTCAGAGGCACTCCAGGACTGTTTTGACACCACAGATTGGGGTATGTTCAAAGAAGCTGCTACCACAAACAACAACTTATGTCTCCAGGAGTACTCAGACACTGTATGTTCATACATCACCAAGTGCATTGATGATGTAACTAACCTCAAGACCATCATTGTTCGGGCTAACCAGAAGCCATGGCTGACAGCAGAGATTTACAGACTCTTGAGAGCCAGGAATGCTGCCTTCAAAGTGGGAGATCAGGTGGACCTGAGGGCAGCCAGAAAGAACCTGGATCGGGGCATCAGAAAGGCCAAGAAGCAGTATTCCAGGAAAATAGCTCACCGTTTCAAGAACAGCAAGGATACACACAGTCTGTGGCAGGGAATACAGACCATCACAAACTACAAACCACCCTCCCAGACCTGTGACAGCTCAACCTCTACGCTGAATGAACTGAATGAGTTCTTTGCTCGGTTTGAGGCAAGTAACAGCACACCTGCACATAAACTCCCCCCCTCTCCTGATGGCCAGGTGCTGGCGCTGTCCTCAGACAGCGTAAGGCGATCATTCATCAAGATTAACGCCCGGAAGGCCTCTGGTCCTGACAACATACCTGGTCGTGTGCTGAAGGACTGTGCAAGGGAACTCGCAGCGGTCTTCACGGACATCTTTAACATCTCACTGAGCCAGGCCATCGTCCCCACCTGTTTCAAAGCCACCACCATCATCCCTGTCCCAAAGAAGGCAACGCCCGCATGCCTCAATGACTATCGCCCAGTAGCACTCACCCCCATCCTGATGAAGTGCTTTGAACGGCTAGTCATGAAAAGCATCACATCTGTCCTCCCTGCCTCCCTGGATCCCTTCCAATTTGCATACCGACCTAATCGCTCAACCGACGATGCCATCTCCTCTGCCCTCCACACAGCTCTCACACATCTGGACACGAAGGACTCTTATGTTAGAATGCTGTTCATCGACTTCAGCTCGGCATTCAACACCATCATCCCCCAACAGCTCATCCATAAACTGGACAGTCTGGGGCTGAACACCTCAATGTGTAACTGGCTGCTAGACTTCCTGACCGGGAGACCACAGACAGTACGGGTCGGGAGTAACACATCTAGCACCATCACATTGAACACAGGGGCCCCACAAGGATGTGTGCTGAGCCCCCTTCTATTCACCCTGCTAACACACAACTGCACACCATCATACAGCTCCAACCACTTCATCAAGTTTGCGGACGACACAACAGTGGTAGGTCTCATCAGCAACAAGGATGAGACGGAATACAGGAACGAGGTGAGCCGCTTGGCCTTATGGTGCGGACACAACAATCTCACTCTCAACGTAGAGAAGACAAAGGAGATTGTTGTGGACTTCAGGAAGAGGGATGTCCAACATGCCCCTCTGACCATCAACAGCACCGCAGTGGAGAGAGTAGAAAGCACCAAGTTCCTGGGAGTGCACGTCTCGAAGGACCTGTCCTGGAGCAGGAACACTGTAGCACTGGCCAAGAAGGCTCACCAACGCCTCTACTTTCTCCGCAAGCTTAAAAGGGTTGGAGCTTCAACCTCCATCATGTGCACCTTCTACAGGGGTGCCATAGAAAGTGTCCTGACCAGCTGTATCATGGTGTGGTTTGGTTTGTAGTGGGCATGACCGTGTCCGCTCTGATACACCTGTGCATTTTTGAACTGTTCCAGAGATTACCTTTACTGACCTCTCAGTAAAGCAAGGCATTTACTACAAATTATTCCATTAGTTGTAATCTGAGAACATAGTCACCAAAAGAGACTATTGGCTTCTTTAATTTTATTCTAATGTAATCAAAAGAATAACATTTTGTCATTTTCATGATGTATGCTTTTATGCTGGTTATTCTGTAATGTGAAACATCACTATGTCCACTGCTATGTGAAAGTTGAAGGCTCAGGTCAAAGAGACTTGGCCGTTTTGTTTAGAAATGCAGAAGACAGTGAATCTGTTGTTTTCATGAGAATGACTCCAGTACTCTCTGACTTTTCCTAAACAATTTCTCTCTGCTCTGAATTTCACCTTGAATCGTGATAACAAGTGAACTGCTCGACTGGTTCTTTTGGACCAATGGGGAAGAGACAAGTCTCTCTCATCTCAGATCTTCTACTAAGGTTCTAAGCTTTTGCTGGAACGTTGAGTTTTGCTGGGAACATCAAGACATTGAGGTCGTCCCAAAGAGTTGGATGAACGTCAGTCACACGTTAAGGACACGTCATTCAGTTAAGGACTAATAACATGTTGTTATGAGTCCACTTCGAACCAAGCGTAAGCTCAAACTTTGTTTATTCCTTCCTGGAATAAGTTATCTTGAGCCAGAGGCCAGAAGCTAACGCATCTTCTGATGACCAACGCGAAACCAGGAGACGTTGGAAGGTAAACGAATAACCAGCTCAGATGTACTGGCCCGCAAGGAACCCGTACATCTGAAAAGCTACAAGGTCTTCTCTTACCGGGCTGTCGTCAAAAGGTAAAGAGCTGTTTACAAACGTACCTGGAATGTCCTGACCAGCTGCATCACTGTGTGGTTTGGTGCATGTACTGCATCCTGCCGCAAGAGCCTCCAGCGCATTGTGAGAGCAGCTGAGAAGATCGTGGGCACCTCCTTGCCCTCACTGCAGGACTTACACAGCAAACGCCTCACTCGGAAAGCCCACCGCATGGCAGGTGATCCCACACACCCACTACACAGCTGCTTCAGACTGCTGCCATCAGGAAGGAGACTGAGGAGTCTCCAGGCTCGAACCAGCAGACTGAGAGACAGCTCTGTTCATCAGGCAGTCAGAATGCTAAACACTCTGCCTGCTCTGCCTCCCCTCCCATTTGAACTGCCTTAACACTAAAACTTTCTCACATATTATCACTCAACACAAAGTTTTTAACACTAGACTCTGTGTCACCAAACGGGTTTTCACTAAACTCTCGGTCATGTGCTCATACAGTTTGCACTACTTCTCATACTTGCACTAATGTCTGTATTACATCACTGCCTATAATCATAATACTGTTTACATTCTCTGTTTACATTTATTAATACTGTTTACTTTTATTACTACTGCTTACATGTAATTACTACTGTTTACATTTATTTACACTACTCTAATATCTACACCACTGCTGGTACATATACAGTGTGCTCTGAACGGTCTTATTTAGGGATGCCCAATGTGCCTTACTGCATATGCCACTTTTTGCCTCTACAACAACATCAACTACTACCTCATACATATACTGTGTACATTGACTCATACGCTGCTTTGCCACTTTGCAAATGTCAATGCTAGAAACCTTTAGTTTATTTTAGTTATACTTTTTATACTCTTTTTTTATACCACTATGCAAAAAAAAAAAAAAAAAAAACAACTCAGGACAGTGTTAGTTTTACTATTTTTATGCTTATGTCTATTATTATATGTTTCAGTGTTTCAATGTTTAGATGTTTACTGTTGCACCGAGGGACTGAGAGAAACGCAATTTCGGTCCTGTGTATGTCCTGCACTGTACATATTGCAGATCTGACAATAAAGTTGACTTTGACTTTGACTTTGACTTTGAATTTAGCAGAAGTCGGATGGAAAGTGTCATTTCTGGTTACACTCAAGATAAATAACTTCCTCTCTTAACCTCTCCCTCTTAAATCTCTCCATCTCCATTTCTAAGCTGGTAACTATATTTTAAGCTAAGAGCCACAGACTAAGTATAATGACATCCTGTATTTATGTCTGTTGTTACAATTTAAATGTGCTGACATATTAAATTGCAAGAAAGTGAAATCTATCAATCAAAGTGTAATGGTGTTAATTTTAGTAGATTTATTTTAAATAAATGGTAGTGTCTTTGGCATACCAAACTAAGTTTGGATTCAATTCAAAATTCTCATGTATGTCTACAAATCGGTGAAAAGTCTCGCCCCCGCCTATCTCTCGGATCTGATACACCCATATGTCCCTCCACGTGCTTTGAGGTCAGAGGACCAGGTACTCTTAAGAGTTCCAGAAACTCGCCTTAAGCGTAGGGGTGACAGGGCGTTCTCTGTAGCAGGCCCAAGACTCTGGAACGAGTTACCGCTGCTCATCAAACAGGCCCCCTCCCTCTCAGTTTTCAAATCCCGGTTAAAAACTCACTACTACTCCATTGCTTTCAATGCCAGCTGATTTATATTTGATCGTTTTACTTATGATCTGCAATGTTTTTATGTTTTTCGTGTTGTACTTCATTGTCTGTGTTGCCTGTTACGTTTTTGTTTGTTCAGCACTTTGGTGTGGACTTGTTCCTGTTGAAAGTGCTTTATAAATAAAATGGTATGGTATGGTATGGTATAAGTTAACATTTCTATTGTCACTCTATGGCTTCTGTTTTACTTATCCATCATAAAGATCACAGAAATATTGGGTAAACGGAAAAAGAAAAGAATCCGTGGAATTACTATTCAATCTGAATAAGTAAATCAATTAAGGTAAAGAGGTCAGTATTAATATTGACCTCCTAAAATCCTTTACATCTGGTGGTACCGTATGAGTTTTCTGAACGTTTATTCATAAATCTGTGATCCATCATTAACTTGAAACATATGTTGGCATGATTATCCAATTTTGGACTCTGAAGGTGATAATTTTTGGCTGAGGTGTTCAAGACAGGCCGATTCTGCATGTTTTATCATTTGAAGCTGAGAGATTGTTATTGTTCAACTCTTTAACACGCTTTTGGAAGCTTTTAGGTGAGGTCTTGTCAGCCTGTGGGGGGTTCTGGTTCCGTTCGGTCCAGTTCACACACAGACTCCTGTACAAAGCTTTGTTGACCGCCGAGTCAAACTGCCTGAAAAGCTATTATTAACATCTACAAGATTGCTGTGTGTGGTATTTTTACATGTTAGAGCAGGTCGAAAAAGCATATTACTGTTAGAACGTGTCGGATAGTGGTTTGTGAAACCCGAGTTCTGCTCCTTAAAAGTGGACGGAACCGACCTTGACGCGGCTCCGAGAAAGTCCGTGTTATGTTGCAGTTAAAGTGCTTTGCTACTAAGCGTAGCTAAGTTGTGCCTGTTTTAATTGTGATTGCCATGTTTCAGAATTTTGGGAAGTTAATATGAAGCGTTTGAGTTGTTTAAGGGTCTGTAAAAGTTGCGTTCTGTTGTGCTAAGGTAACGTTAAAGGCTACGTGTCTTTGCATGTTGTTTATGAGCTATGATTGGATAAAACGAGAGCTGTGAGCTGTCAATCACTCTCGTAGCGAGCGCTGATTCGTTGAAGTGGGGACGCACGCCGTTGCGACCAGCCCACTTTGTCGTCATTTCCGGCACTGCATTGGTCGAAGGTATGAAAACTACATTAACCATGAATGCTTGGGAATAGAACTACAAGCGCTGTGATTGATTGGTTGACATCGCGTATCTGTGTAGCGAGCTCCGCCTCGCTCAAGTACGGAAGCTGGTGACGCGCTACGTCGACCCGCCTATTTTTTGTCGTCATTTCCAGGTGTGGCACTTTGAGTGACAGTTCACACTCACAAGACAAACGGAGATTTAACTAAAAGTTTAAAAACTCATTTGAAGCCATCTAAACTGTCTAACAACATAAATTTTTCTCTGACAAGAACGTGGTTCGAGCGATTATCACGGACACGAAACTACTTCTAAAGGTTGTTTTTATTTTAAATGCTGAATAGAAAAATCAGTCGTCTCGTGATAACATTATGACTTGAAGCTGCGCCCTGTTGTTTAAAAGACGTTAACAGATGAGTTTTCTCAAAACATCATAAAAAGTCAGCATTTTTATGGTGAAATGCCATCTTTAAAATTGTTCTGTACACAAACAAAAGACTCCTGTTTATTTAAAAAAAATTAGAATAACAGAGGTGCAGACAAACATTTTGGCTTATTTTAAATACAAAGAGTTTAAAATAACAAACAAAAGTACAGTTTTTACTCCAGATAACTGCAGCAACATCTTTCACAGTTATCCTGTGCACATTTAAACTTTCCTGTTTATTTCAAATAGTGAAAAGTTTAGAGTAACGAATACAGAACATCTTTTATTTTGATTTTCACAGAAAATCCAGATAAAAGATTGCAGGCACAGAGGGTGAGACCCCTGATACCACTGATACAGGGCAACCTCTGTCAACTGAAGGCTACGACCCGACCAAAGCAGATTGGATCGAACGTGCCTTATATTCGCTCACAGGGTCCATCACAAATTACCATGAAGAGACACAGTTGATGGAGGATACAGATGTGGACAGAGCATTAAAAATTGTAACAGCTGGAACCACAACGGGTGAAAAGAAAGCAGACAGAGAGAAACGTTTGGCTAAATTAAGCCTTCTGTTAAAAGCCAAGCTAGACTTTGAAACTGCTTCACGCCAGGCTGTTTCTAAATCCTGTTTAACAGCACAAATGGAGATTGCCACTTTACAGCAGGAGGTAAGGTTTAACACAGTCGAGTATTGACAGCGCTGAACAAACGCGTAGTCTCTACGAAGAATGCACGGTGTTAAAAAGGGATTTTGAACAATCACAAGATGATTTGGAAAAATGTGTGGTGGAGAAGGATAAGTATTACCATAAGTACAATTCGCTTCAGGCGGATTGTGGGGAGGCACGAGACGTGCTACACAAATACACGGACTCCCTGGAATCATTATCACTACGGTACACATGGCTGCAAGATGATTATAGAAAATCACAAGAACAGCACATGATGTTAAAACGTGATAATGATGGGTTAAGAGTCCAACTGAATAGTTGTCGAATAGAACGTGCATCAGCAATGAACAAACTCTTTGAAGAAGAGAGAAAATTTTGGGATCTCATGAGTAAACACCTTGAGAATCCACCACCTCCGCCGCCCCCTCCCATACCTGATGACCCACTCCCTCCTCCACCGCCCCCGCCCATGCCCGATGCACTACTCCCTCCGCCACCACCCCCACCTCAACAGACATTTGCTGGGATAACCCAATGGCAGGTACCTACGTACCCCATGTCAACAGGTGTACCTGGTGCGCAGATGGGTGGGTATATCACTATCAATGGTTCTCAATTCGCTGTCCCAATAGAACGACTCCATAAAATTTCCCAGTTCGTTCAACGTTTTGAGCCAGGGCAATATGGTTCAACTGAAACCGATACCTATCTGAAAGACATTGAGTTTAAACTGGCATGCTATCCGAATGCTACGGTCGACGATAGAGTCGGTTTAATCAAACTCACCTCAAGCAGAAAAGTGTAGCACTTCATTGCGCGTCAACCAGTCGCCATTTTGAAGGATTACAAACTTTTCTGTGAAACTCTACTGCAAGAATATGCTCCTCGTATGGGAGACGTTGGCTACTAGGCCGCATTGAAAATCACTCAGGGGCAGAATGAACATCCGATCCCATATTATGACAGACTTTTCAAAACCTTTTTTGGTGATAGAAACGAGCCAGGTATGGAGGATGAACGTGATTTTAAGTTTCTTTTTATGAACAATCTATATTCAGAGATTGGTTCAACGGCCAACCTCATGGCCAACTACAAAGAAAAAAACATGCGTGAATTTAAGGAGTGCGCTATACGTGTTTTAGAAACATACAAGCGACACAAGAAACCCATAGAAGTGTATCCAGGTGAAAAGGTCAGATACCAAACGCTAGAACTTGAAGGAGCAAGAGCGCCAGCTCACTCTTTTAAGGAAGGCGAGAAAAAACAAAATTTCCAACCTAACAAACCGCAAAATGAAGGTGTCCGCTGGAACAAAGACCAAAAGGGGTCCAGAGACCCGAAGTGGTGCAGGCCGCATCAAGAGGATGAACCCCATCATCAAAAAGGGGGGGCATTCCAAAAGAAAAAGAAATATGGGTCCCAAGGAGACTCATATGAAAGAGGGTGGTCCCAGAGGGGACCCCCGAGCAATGCGCCAGCTCCTGCACCTCAGACTGAACAGTCCGGGGCGAGGAAAAACCCACAGAAGTTCCAGAAAAAAGGCCCTAAACCTCTGTCCTCAGAAGAGATGGAGAACATACGTCGGTTGTTAGAAAGTTTGAAAAAAACAAACAAGGAAAACAAACCTGGAGTAATGTGTAGCACTATCATTGATAGTAACTCAGAGCACACAAATAACAACAATGCCACAATTGCTGACAGTCACCAAGATACTGATGGTCAGGATGCTGACAATCAAGGTACAGACAGTCAACAAGAAGTTGACTGTAACCATGACATCATTGTTACAGAGTCCAAGAGCCCCTCATCATAAAAAGGGAGGGAAAACTCACTCACCAAAGACAATGACTCGTCACAGACCGAACACTCAGACCCATGTGTGGCTGCACTACCAGTACAGATGAATGAAAATGACACAGACAATGGTAGACTTAATATACGTCGAAGAAAACCTGATAGGTTCCTGTGTAACATTATCAGGAAGGGGCCCGCTAAGAAAGTTTACCTGTCAATCACATTAGAAGGGGTCCTCACAGAAGAGGACCTCCTGGACGGTGGGGCCGACATAACTATTATGTCACCCACACTGTTGGAGGAGCTACGGATAGCCGCTAACGGTGTTGACAGGGAAATACCCCTCAAAGAATGTGCTGTAGTATTGCAGGGACTCTCAAAGACGAGAACAACCCTAACAGCTATAGCCATGGTTCACATGCAGATTGGTGAAACGACGCTATACCACCCGGTACACGTGTCCGCCGTTGACTCATTCCCATTTTTGGTCGGCCAAGACTTTATAAACCGCTTCGACGCGATTATAGATTATGGCGATCAGACAATGTGGACCAGAGTGAGCCAACCACTGCCGATCGATATGCCTACACAAGGTGACACTGACTGTCTAACAGCAGGTACCGAGGAAGGCACAAGGGGATCCTCAAACGAGAGCATAATCCCAGTAAGTGAACCTTCAGCAACAGGTGAGGCAGACGAGGTCCAACAAGAGAGCCCCCTCTGTGAGCTGAAACAGTCAGCACTTACTGAACACTACCTACCACAGGTAGTCAAAGGTGATGAGATCCAAGGATCCCACACAGATGATGCTGTTCTGTCCCCTTGGACGGAGAAATCAGCGATCAGCCAAGCTTTCTATGGAACCTTGGTTAAAAAACAGTTGGGTCTAGGAATGAACAAAAAAGCTTTCCGCTTTTCGTTAGACCCCAACGATAAACAGGTAATGACCGCAAAAGGGATCATTGACCTGAAACTAATCTGGAACCAACGAGAACTGGATCACCCGTTCCTCGTGGTCCCGAACTTACCACATGCAACCTACATAGGCTCCGACATTTTGGTAAGATTAGGTGTCCGAGTGGACATCAACAACAATGTACTATGGTCACTAGACACAGCCACAAAGGACTCTCCTGTGCTAACCACAGAGAACCTTAAGGCTGGACAGACCATACCAGAGGTCTGCCAGGTTGCTAACAGCCATAACACTGTGGTACCACCTCAGGTTATGAACAAGCCGGTGATGATTCACATCATGAAAGGACAAGCTATTAGCAAAAAACAGGCATACTTTCAACCATCTCCTATGTTTTTCAACTTAAGACTGTCCATGGAGGCCACATGCCAAGTGACCCTCGACTGCAGAACCACGACTGTTGCTGTGTGCAACACAAGCACAGAAGAGGTACTGATCCCAAAACACACACAGCTAGGATGGTTGATCTCTACTGATTTTCATGATTTTGAGCTAAGCATTCCATTTCTGGGAGGACTCCCAGAAAACTTGATCCCAAGTCAACACACGGGGCAAGTCTTGTTCACGAAACCAACACAGGCCATAGCTCTTTTCTCCCCCACTGAGTCCGACCAGGACACTGTCCGCAGGTTCGGTTTCAACAAAGGAGACAGTCTAGGCCCTCAAACTTACAGTGCACTACCTGTTGACAGGTTTTACGACACTGAAGGGGACTCACTGGAGCTCCCCAAAGAACAAGAACCCCTCTCAATTGCTTCACAGATTGACCAGGTGGTCGCCCAAGCCGACGCCCTGAAAACTGATGAAGAAAGGGACAAACTTCGCAAAGTTCTTCTAAAATATGAGAAATCATTCTCAACTGACTCGATGGATTGTGGGTTGACCACGCTCCACACAGTGAGCATCCCAACCCCGCCTAATGCTCCACCTGCATTTGTCAGACAATACAAGATTCCTCTGGCAGCACATCAACCTATCAGGGAAATCATTGATGACCTGTTAGAAAAAGGTATCATCCGATACTGTAACAGCACTTACTCTGCGCCTTTATGGCCGGTGTTAAAACCAAATGGTAAGTGGAGACTCACTATAGACTACAGAAAGCTAAACAAACAAGTTCCCTTATCCAGATGGCCTATGACGTAGCTCCAACAGAAATTGCCCAAGGTCACCAATGGTAAGTATTTTTCGACACTCGACGTCGCCTCTGGTTTTTGGACCATCCCTGTGCGCGACGAGGACCAATATAAACTAGCTTTCACTTTTGGTGGCCGTCAATACACCTTTAACAGGTGTCCCTTTGGCTACGCTAACTCACCTGCAGAGTTCAACATCTTCTTGAACAGAGCATGTCCAGACGCCCACGAGCGTGGGACACTGATTTACGTGGACGATGTCCTTTTGAGGCAGCCAACACTGGACTCACATTTGGCTGAGATCGACCACGTTCTGAATCAACTAACAACTGCTGGTGCTAAGATATCACTGTCAAAATGCCAATGGTGCAGAACCAAGGTGGACTACGTTGGCCTACTTGTAGGTCCAGACGGAGTACAACCACAGCTGACTCGCACCCAAGGCCTCGACAATCTCAAAGTCCCCACCAATCTCAAAGAACTACAAAGTTTTCTGGGCGTGTGTAACTACTCGAACCAATTCATAGAAAACTATGCGGACCTTGCGAAACCACTGACTGAACTCCTTAAGAAAGACGTTCCATTTGTCTGGACTGACAAACAGTAGCAGGTAATGGACGCTCTTATAAACAGGATCAAGTCAGCCCCATGTTTA
>JBBPBX010040354.1:0-29412 GCA_038048925.1 Garcialebias charrua
TGCAGCTCCTACAGATTAAAGTCCTCTAAATAGCTTCATTTCATTTTCAGAGTTTCTATCGGCCAAATTGTGACATCAGATGTTTAGAAGATTCTTCCCAATGGACAAAGTGGATTCTACCTGCAGGTGAGTAAATGCTGTAAGTTACAATATATGAATTATTGGGGGAATAGTGCCGCAGATGTCAGAGAAGGTGGGCCTGTGATTGGAAAGTCTCTGGTTCAACTCCTGGTACTGTCAACATCAAAATGTGGATGGAAAATGTGAAACACCCACACCTGCCTCCACCCTCATTTGCCCCACTCGGGGCCCTTGAGCAAGGCCCTTAACCTCCACCATCTGCTCCCTAAACAAGTCTCTCTTAAAAATGAGTTCTCGTGACTATTGAGACTACTCACATTCCACTCCTGTTTGGTATCAGTCAGACACCATTGCACGACTACAACTGGTCCAAAACGCATCAGTTTGATTTTTAACCAGTACATACAAAACAGAGCACATTACACCAGTCTTGGCCTCCCTGCACTGGTTACTGGTTCATCTTCGAATCCAGTTCAAAATTCTCCTGTATGTCTACAAATCGCTGAACAGTCTCTCCCCCCATCTCTGTTCTCTGAGGTCAGCGGACCAGTTACTTCTCACAGTTCCACTCGTCTTAAGGTCAGAGGTGACAGGGCCTTCTCTGTAGCAGGTCCAAGACTTTGGAACGAGTTACCTCTGCTCGTCAGACAGGCCCCCTCCCTCTCAGTTTTCAAATCCCGTTTAAAGACTCACTACTATTCAGTAGCTTTCAACACCAGATGATCTGTGTTTGAACCTGTTTGCTTCACACAGGTTGGTCGTTATATTTATTATCTGCAACGTTTTTATGTCTAAATTCCGTTTTTTTTACTTCATTGTGTGTGTTGCCTGTTGTTTGTTTGTTTGTACAGCACTTTGGTTGGCCTTGTCGCTATTTTAAGTGCTCTATAAATAAAATGGCATGGTATGGGTATCTGTATAAATAAAGGGTAAATGAAAAAAGAAATTAAATTATGTGACAGATATTTTCAACCTTCATTAAAACATGTTGTACATTTATTCTTCCAGGTTCAGCTGACAGACGTGCCTGGAGCTGCAGAGCTGCTCGCTGGTTATCTGGACACCAACAGAACATCTGGAGTTGGACATTTCTTTTGACAAAGACTTTACAGATACACAGATGAAACTCCTCCAGAAATTTTACTTTTCAAACATGCTTCCAGCCTTGGTAGATGAATTTGTTGCAAAGAAGATGCAGCGCTGCCATAAACACAAACACTGCATTTTAAAGATATTAAGGTAAGTACATACACAACACATCAAGAGCACTGTATGAAGCTAGGGAGAAAATAACAATCTTAATTGTTGTTGTTTTTTACAAACCGGATTCCAAAAAAGTTGGGACACTAAACAAATTGTGAATAAAAACTGAATGCAATGATGTGGAGGTGCCAACATCTAATATTTTATTCAGAATAGAACACAAATCACAGATCAAAAGTTTAAACTGAGAGAATGTATCATTTTAAGGGAAAAATATGTTGTTTCAAAATTTCATGGCGTCAACAAATCCCAAAAAAGTTGGGACAAGTCCATTTTTACCACTGTGTGGCATCCCCCCTTCTTCTTACAACACTCAACAGACGTCTGGGGACAGAGGAGACCAGTTTCTCAAGTTTAGAAATAGGAATGCTCTCCCATTCATGTCTAATACAGGCCTCTAACTGTTCAATCATCTTGGGCCTTCTTTGTTGCACCTTCCTCTTTATGATGCACCAAATGTTCTCTATAGGTGAAAGATCTGGACTGCAGGCTGGACATTTCAGTACCGGATCCTTCTCCTACGTAGCCATGATGTTGTGATTGCTGCAGAATGTGGTCTGGCATTATCTTGTTGAAAAATGCAGGGTCTTCCCTGAAAGAGATGACGTCTAGATGGAGCATATGTTGTTCTAGAACCTGAACATAGTTCTCTGCATTAATGGTGCCTTTCCAGACATGCAAGCTGCCCATGCCACAAGCGCTCATGCAACCCCATACCATCAGTGATGCAGGCTTCTGAACGGAGCGTTGATAACAACTTGGGCTATCCTTGTCCTCTCTGGTCCGGATGACATGGCGTCCCAGTGTTCCATAAAGAACTTCAAATCGTGACTCATCTGACCACAGAACAGTCTTCCATTTTGCCACACTCCATTTTAAATGACCCCTGGCCCAGTGCAAACGTCTGAGCTTGTGGAGCTTGCTTAGAAATGGCTTCCTCTTTGCACTGTAGAGTTTCAGCTGGCAACGGCGGATGGCACGGTGGATTGTGTTCACTGACAATGCTTTCTGGAAGTATTCCTGAGCCCATTCTGTTATTTCCTTGACAGTGGCATTCCTGTTTGAGGTGCAGTGACGTTTAAGGGCCCGGAGATCACGAGCATCCAGTAGAGTTTTACGGCCTTGACCCTTACGCACAGCGATTGTTCCAGATTCTCTGAATCTTTTGATGATGTTATGCACGGTTGATGATGATAACTTAAAAGTCTTTGCTATTTTACGCTGGGTAACACCATTCTGGTATTGCTGCACTATCTTTCTGTGCAACAATGGTGGAATTGGTGATCCTCTTACCATCTTGGCTTCTGAGAGACACTGACACTCTGAGAAGCTCTTTTTATACCCAATCATGTTGTCAATTGACCTAATTAGTGTTAATTGGTCTTCCAGATGTTCGTTATATGCTCAATTTCCTTTTTCCAGCCACTTATTGCTACTTGTCCCAACTTTTTTGGGATTTGTTGACACTGTGAAATTTTGAATCAACATATTTTTCCTTTAAAATGTTACATTTACTCAGATTAAACTTTTGATCTGTCATCTATGTTCTATTACGAATAAAATATTGACATTTGCCATCTCCACATCATTGCATTCAGTTTTTATTCACAATTTGTTTAGTGTCCCAACTTTTTTGGAATCCGGTTTGTAGTATTATTTTCATTCATTCATTCAACCTTTATCTTTATTATCTTGTAATGCTCTTTTGACAATGCAAGTTGTTGCTGGAAGGTCCTATTTAAATAAAGTTTTTTATTGTTATTCCTGTTAACAATGTCTTTCTGTATCTTGCCTTCTTCCAAAGACTTTTTGTATAAAACTTGTGTGCTGATGAAATGAAAATGAAGGTGTTAATAACAATGTACAATGATCTGACAGGATAAATGCTAACTCAGGGTGTCATACAGCTGTTAAACTGCTACTCAGTGTCATACAGTTGTTACACTGCTAGTAAGGGTGTCATACAGCTGTTGAACTGCTAGTAAGGGTGTCATACAACTGTTATTATTATGACATACACAATTGTAAAAAGTACCGGTACTTTGTCCAAAAACGCAGATGCAGCATTTTCGATTTCCGTCCCCACCAACTTTCAACACAAAGTTACTCCCTTGCGTTTAATATATTTCCCTTTGTCAGAACGTAGCCCTCTTATTTAGGCATATTTGTTATAAAAATTGTGTAAAAGCTGTAGAGCTGGTAAGTAACAGCCATATATGCATAGCACTTTAACTTATATTAAATGAAAAGTGTTAAATGTTATTTATTTGCATTAGTCACCTGCGAAGCTGTCTCACTTGTTCCAGGTTCCTAGCTGCAGTGTGGGATCCCTTGCACTCTTGTGCATGAAGGACAGCCTTTTTAAGGTCAAAGTTTTTGTCTATCCATTGTGCCGTAAAACTAATCATGCAAACGGGGCTAACAAGACGTCCAAATGTCTGTGGTAAAACTCACCCAAGTGCTATCGGTTATTAGTTTCTCAATGACGTCGGAAATGACGGCTTGTAACTCGTGTAAGGCTACGATGGAAAAATATTACTGATTGGGGACGATGTAGCGAGGCTCAACATAGTCCAGAAATCTTCAGAATCCGACATCCTCACCAACGAACAATAAAACTTCCACACCGCCGACATTTTGACCTCTTCCTCTCTGCCGTGATCAGATCATTTTTTCCCTTCAGTTTTTAGTTAATTTTTATAGTTTACTGTATATCTTAGATCTTATTACCGTTTTTCTTTTACATTTTATAGTTTTGTTGGATGTAACTGGGACCCTGTGTACACAATTTTGTTCCACCACTTGTACCACATGTGGTGCGGATGACAAATAAAGAACCTTGAATCAGGTAGGTGTGCGTGACATCATCACATTGTGCTGGCGCTGCAGGCCTCCTTGTCACTGGGTTGTCAAACAAAAATATTGTCTTTTATATAGGTGAGTTATTTTGATGGAATGGCCGATGTCCGATATTTAACTTTAACACTAATATCAGCCGATACTGATACCATGCCAATAATATCGTGCATCCCTAATTAATATTTTCTATTTTGTTTTTCTTCTTAATTACAAGTACATCAAATTTGTTGCCAAAATCTTGAATTACCATTACTGTATTATTTTCACCTAAATTTGAGTTTACCAGTAATGTGATATGTAGGATTTTATTAGCTAAAATAGGCATGGCTGGGTAGATATAATGTCAAACTAAATTTCTTTAGCAGGCACAGAAGAACAGCTTTAACAGTGGATTAACAGCTGAGGCTAGTTGGACAGTCGAGGACCTCAGCATTAGCTCTGCATTCCAGCAAAATCTGCAGCCTGAATATTCTCTAGAGAAAACTTTCAGAGCACATTTTAGGTCAAGTTGCAACAAGCAGAGAAATTTGGAAACAGAAGTAGATGCAATATGTGATTTTTTCATCTAGTTGTACGTGTGTTTCACCAATCCCTCAATCCTAAAGCTTCAACTTCTTTCTTTATCCTTCATGCTGTGTGGCCTCCAGTGTACCTGCACCCCTCCTCCCTCTTTCCTTCCCAGGGCCAGTTTTCCTGTTCTCTCCTCCCTCTCCCAACATCAGCCTCTCTTGATTTTGTCTCGGATTTCCCCAGGAAAAAGGCTATGCACTGGTCATGCTGTAAAAAAAAAAAACAGTCTTCCTGATACACGGCCTGGGAAAGAGGACCAAAAGTTCTCCCTGGGTCGGCCTCTAATTGCTACTGTATTTTTAACGCTTAAGACAGCAACTCCTGTTTTTGAGCATGGGCACACTTTTTTAAATAAACTTTTAAATCGTCAGTATCTCAAACAATATATATCATTTAAATAACTACCATTTATGTATGGTAATTATCACTCATTTTGTCCAAAATACATATAAAATCTTGATTCCTTGCACGTTTTTCTGTTTGTTTCAATTAAAAAAATGTCTTTACCTTGCTGAAAAAAAGAAGTATTCTAAGATCTGGTTATGTTTTTAATAGGGGTGCGAATCTCTGTGTCTGGAGAATTGATTCGATTCCGATTTATGGTGTCATGATTCGATTCAAATTTGATTTTACGATTCAGAAACGATTTTTGATTCAGAAACGATTTTTCTATTAAAATGGTCATAAATTTAGTTTCAGTTTTGTAACTGACAAGCTGAAAAGAATAAACAACAATGTAAACAAATAGAACATTTATTGAAAAATATAATTTTAGGTTCCTTATTTCTTCTACCCTGAGGCTGTTAGACGCATGAATAAATAAATAATAAGAATAATCACTGCAAAATATCACATCATGCTGATGCTGATCTGTTTCTTGTTGCTGTGTTCATTTGTGACATCTGCTCATACAGACTCATGTTCGTCCTGCTGTTTGTAATGATGTTTTTCTATTACATTGGTCCTTCGTGTATTTTTAGCTGATGTTTTTCTTAGTTCATATCTTAGATGTTACTACTGTTCTTCTCTTACATTTTTATTGTTGGATGTAATTGGGACCCTGTGTACATACGGTAATCTCGTTTCATCACATGTACCACATGCGGTGCAAATGACAATAAAGATTCTCTGACTCTGACTCTCTGACTTATTTTATCAAATTTTTTGCATCGTTTGATATTTATACCAAAAATAGGAACAAATAATACAGGAATGCATTATATTCTGTAACTTAAATGACCAGTATTAGGTTAGCTTTTTGCTCTGTTACTTATAGAAGATTATTGTTTGAATTGATTGTTTGAACTTGTTTTATTTTTGAAAAAAGGGGCAGATAAAATAAGATTTCTTCTTCTTTATGCCACCTTTCATTTTATGTATTCTTTCATATACAGTACTATGAGATATGGTTTTATTTTCTTTATCTTTTGGGTTTTAATGTAAAATGTAAAAAAAAAAAAAAAGATTTTGTGGCTTTTAGAATCGATTCTGAATCGCCAGGACTAAGAATCTAGATTCTTTAAAAAAAAATCAATTTTTTTTTCCTTCACCCCTAGTTTTTAATCTGCATGTCTGCCATAATCAACATACTGTTAACGCAATTGAAAAGTTTACACCTAATCTAATTATTCAAAATTCAGTAAGAAAATCCCTGCTCTTACGGTGACGTGTTTTGTCACACCACATCACCGTACACTTTAAAAAAGGCAAAGGATACTGGTTATGCATTACAAGCACAAAGACGTGCATTTTAAAACAACACTGCTTGGGTCCCCTTTACATGTCCTGTACTGTAATTTAAAACACTTGAACGGCTGCAGGATTCCCTCTGCTCTTCTCTGTGGTCCCCTGCTGTTTTGCCCCCCACTCCAGCCCATTCATCCCACTGTCGAACATGCAGTGGAGTACATGCACAGGGGACTCGCACAAACACCACAACCCACTTGAGCCCCACTGTTTGGACGAGGAGAGGAATTTTGAGCATGTAGCTTCTTTTCGGTCTTGACTGGAGTGCAAATGACAGCGCTAGAGGCTCCCCCATTCATTACAAGATAATAACCTATCACCACATTCAAACACATGGACACACATGGAGTCCATGAACTCATTCACCTCTGGTAAGGTGATGCTTTTATATATGATGATGGATTTCACTGCCTTACACCATCCTAATGGATACCAACTAGGCCTGAACAATTAATTGCATTTGCAATAATATCGCTTAAGAAAACCCATCACGCAATATGATAAAACAAGATTTTCTAATCGCAAAGGCTGCAATTTGACTGGTCACGTGAACTGGTTATGTGACTTGCGAGTGAGCGGAGCAAAGCAGGGAGCGGGAGAAGTCAACACTGCACTTTAACCGGTTGCACAATGGCGTCAGGCTCGACAGAAGCTGTCACATTTGAAAGTTTTGTACCAAAGAGGGGCAGCGCGTCCATTGTTTGGAATTATTTTGGCTATAAAAAACAAGATGCTGCACAACGACATGTATTGTGCAGAACCTGCCTTGTTGCTGTTGCTAACTCTCGAGGTAACACCACAAATCTTCATCAACACTTAAACAAACACCACAAAGCCATTTACGATACTGTAGTTGCATGGCTAGAATGTCAATGACCAGTGCTTCAACTTCAAGTATCGTATTTTCCGCCTGATAGGTCGCACCCTTCTATAGGTCGCTTTGTCCAATTATTGGCAATTAATTGGAAAAATCCTACATGTCGCACCTTTATTTAGGTCGCATCTATTATGCGTCACCGCTACGCAACGCGTCAGTGCCTCATTTGCCCTGCTGAAAATGACGGCCACAGAAGTCAAAGTCAAAGTCAACTTTATTGTCAGAACTGCAATATGTACAGGACATACACAGGACCGAAATTGCATTTCTCTCAGTCCCTCGGTGCAACAGTAACCATCTAAACACTAAACACTAAAACATTTAATACACATAAGCATAAAATAGTAAAAAAGTGTAACACTGTCCTGAGTTTTTTCATAATAGTATAAAAGTATGAAAATTAACACCAACACTGAAACACCAAACACCCCTAAAACACCAAACACCCAATGAACATAAGCATAAAATGAAATAATAAAAGTGTAATACTGTCCTGAGTTTTTGCATAGTAGTATAAAAAGTATAAAAAGTATATCTATAAAATAAACTGAAGGTTCTAGCATTGACATTTGCAAAGAGTGGCACAGCAGCATATAAGTTAATGTACACAGTATATGTATGAGGTAGTTGATGTTGGTATAGAGGCAAAGTGGCATATGCAGTGAGGCACATAAGGCACATTTGGCATCCTTAGATAAGGCTAGTCAGAGAATGCTGTATATGTATCTGCAGTAGTGTAGATAAAAGTAGTGTAAATGTAAACAGTAGTAATAAATGTAAAGCAGTAGTAATAAATGTAAACAGTATTAATAAATGTAAACAGTGAATGTAAACAGTAGTATGACTATAGGCAGTAATGTAATACAAACATTAGTGCAAATATGAGAAGTAGTGCAAACTGAATGAACACATGACCGAGAGTTTAGTGAATAACCCGTTTGATGACACAGAGTCCAGTGTTAAAAACTTTGTGTTGAGTGGTAATGTGTGAGAAAGTTTTTTGTGTTAAGGCAGTTCAAATGGGAGGGGAGGCAGAGCAGGCAGAGTGTTTAGCATTCTGACTGCCTGATGAACAGAGCTGTCTCTCAGTCTGCTGGTACGAGCCTGGAGACTCCTCAGTCTCCTCCCTGATGGCAGCAGTCTAAAGCGGCTGTGTAGTGGGTGTGTGGGATCACCTGCCATGCGGTGGGCTTTCCGAGTGAGGCGTTTGCTGTGTAAGTCCTGCAGTGAGGGCAAGGAGGTGCCGACGATCTTCTCAGCTGCTTTCACGATGCGCTGGAGGCTCTTGCGGCAGGATGCAGTGCATGCACCAAACCACACAGTGATGCAGCTGGTCAGGACACTTTCTATGGCACCTCTGTAGAAGGTGCACATGATGGAGGTTGAAGCTCCAGCCCTTTTCAGCTTGCGGAGAAAGTAGAGACGCTGGTGAGCCTTCTTCGCCAGTGCTGCAGTGTTCCTGCTCCAGGACAGGTCCTTTGAGACGTGCACTCCCAGGAACTTGGTGCTGTCCACTCTCTCCACTGCGGTGCTGTTGATGGTCAGAGGGGCATGTTGTGCATCCCTCTTCCTGAAGTCCACAACAATCTCCTTTGTCTTCTCCACGTTGAGAGTGAGATTGTTGTGTCCGCACCACAAGGCCAAGCGGCTCACCTCGTTCCTGTAGTCCGTCTCATCGTTGTTGCTGATGAGACCTACCACTGTTGTGTCGTCCGCAAACTTGATGAAGTGGTTGGAGCTGTACGATGGTGTGCAGTCGTGTGTTAGCAGGGTGAATAGAAGGGGGCTCAGCACACATCCTTGTGGGGCCCCTGTGTTCAATGTGATGGTGCTAGATGTGTTACTCCCGATCCGTACTGTCTGTGGTCTCCCGGTCAGGAAGTCTAGCAGCCAGTTACACATTGAGGTGTTCAGCCCCAGACTGTCCAGTTTATGGATGAGCTGTTGGGGGATGATGGTGTTGAATGCCGAGCTGAAGTCGATGAACAGCATTCTAACATAAGAGTCCTTCGTGTCCAGATGTGTGAGAGCTGTGTGGAGGGCAGAGGAGATGGCATCGTCGGTTGAGCGATTAGGTCGGTATGCAAATTGGAAGGGATCCAGGGAGGCAGGGAGGACAGATGTGATGCTTTTCATGACTAGCCGTTCAAAGCACTTCATCAGGATGGGGGTGAGTGCTACTGGGCGATAGTCATTGAGGCATGCGGGCGTTGCCTTCTTTGGGACAGGGATGATGGTGGTGGCTTTGAAACAGGTGGGGACGATGGCCTGACTCAGCGAGATGTTAAAGATGTCCGTGAAGACCGCTGCGAGTTCCCCTGCACAGTCTTTCAGCACACGACCAGGTATGTTGTCAGGACCAGAGGCCTTCCGGGCGTTAATCTTGATGAATGAACGCCTTACGCTGTCTGAGGACAGCGCCAGCACCTGGCCATCAGGAGAGGGGGGGAATTTTTGTGCAGGTGTGCTGTTACTTGCCTCAAACCGAGCGAAGAACTCATTCAGTTCATTCAGCGTAGAGGTTGAGCTGTCACAGGTCTGGGGGGGGGGTTTGTAGTCTGTGATGGTCTGTATTCCCTGCCACAGACTGCGTGTATCCTTGCTGTCCTTGAAACGGTGAGCTATTTTCCTGGAATACTGCTCCTTGGCCTCACTGATGCCCTGGGTCAGGTTCTTTCTGGCTGCCTTCAGGCCCACCTGATCTCCCGCTTTGAAGGCAGCATTCCTGGCTTTCAGGAGTCTGTGAACCTCAGCTGTCAGCCATGGCTTCTGATTAGCCCGAACAGTGATGGTTTTGAGGTTGGTAACATCATCAATGCACTTGGCGATGTATGAACATACAGTGTCTGAGTACTCCTGGAGACATGTGTTGTTGTTTGTGGTAGCAGCTTCTTTGAACATACCCCAATCTGTGGTGTCAAAACAGTCCTGGAGTGCCTCTGAAGACCCCTCTGGCCACACTCGTATCTGCTTGCGGACTGGTTTTGTGACTTTCACCAGCGGCCTGTATGCTGGCTTTAGCATAACACAGATATGGTCAGAAGCACCAATGTGGGGGAGGGCTCTGTAGGCATTTTTCATGGTGGTGTAAACTTGGTCCAGTGTGTTGTTTCCTCTTGTTGCAAAGTTTATGTTTTTGTATGTTTTTGGAAATACACTCTTTAAATCTGCATGGTTGAAATCACCAGCCGTGATGAGAAAAGCATCAGGATGGGCTGTTTGTTGCTCACTGATGTGCAGATATAGTTCATTCAAAGCCTCACTTCTAACTTTGCTGTTGGAGCTTGGAGGGATATATACAGCAACAATCAAAACAGCTGTAAACTCCCTCGGCAAATAGAACGGTCTGCATTTAATAGTCATGAACTCCACTAAAGATGAGCAGTGTTTGTAGACCACAGCAGCATCCAGGCACCATGCTTTGTTGATGTAAACACAGAGCCCCCCTCCCCTTGTCTTACCTCCCTCGGGGGTTCGGTCCGCTCTGTAGCATGTTAGCTCCCCTAGCTGGACAGCATGGTCCGGAACGTTGTTGTTGAGCCACGTTTCCGTGAATACAAACACACAGCAGTCTCTCACAGTCTTTTGTGTCGTTCGTAGCAGGCGTATATAATCCAGTTTATTGTCCAAGGAGCGCACGTTAGCCAAAACCATGGATGGGATCGCCGGTTTGTGTGGGCTAGCTGCTAGCCTAGCTCTGACACCTCCGCGTTTACCCCGCTTCTGTTTTCTGTCACGCCGCTTGTGGCGTTTCCACGGCGGGCGCGAAGAAGGGAGGCTCAGGGCCGGCTTCCGCTTTCTGTCCAGCCGCTTGTGGCGCTTCCACAGCGGCCGTGATGAATTGAGGCTCGGGGCTGGCTTCCAGAGCAGGCCGCAGTCACGAAACTCGTTTAGCTTCTCTTCCAGCTCACGTAGCTTCTCCTGGAGGTCACTGTTTATTCCCAAATGAGCGGTTTTTCCGACATCAAGCAGGAACTCACGGCTATACTTGCGTTCTTGAACACGTAAACATGACGAAGACGTGCCGGCACATTGCGGCATGCAGGACAAAGAAGACGAAAACACCGTGTTGTCGGGAGAGAGAGCATGCACAGAAGCATGCACAGAAGGACTTTTAACAAGATTAACACGCTAAAAACAATTATTTGTCTGCTGAAAATTATAGCAAAGATGTGTCTTAGCTTAAAGGACAACACCCACCATGTTTTCAAATTGCATCGCCATTAATATGTAGTAGTGACTTAAATAATAAAACAGGAGCGTTTTATTGATATTGTAGAGAAATAACGCTAAATGTGTTATTTCATGACTTAAAGGAGATTTTAATGCAGCAGCTCCGGCAAAATGTGTCCCTCTCCATATATGGGCATTGACGTCATTCAAAGTTCCATCTTGAGATGGAGACTGAGTTATAACGAGCATCATGCATCAACGTAGCTTTCTTATTTCTGACCAGAGTAGTTACGAATACAACTAAGAAAATGCCGAACCAATGTGTGTCCCAGTTCTGCAGCAATACCTCGAAGGATGGCGTTAGTGTTCATTATTTCCCCAAAATCAAAAGAATTCAGAATGCATAGATAAAGTTTGTTCAAGTCAAACGAGCTGACTTTATTGCTCTATCGCGTAGCAGTGTTTTGTTTTCAAAACACTTTAAACCGGAAGAATATGAGTCAGCAATGATGCAGGCATTTGGATTTAAGGGGAAAAGTGGTACGAGACTGAAGGAAGACGCTGTGCCAACTATCCATGAATGAATTTGTCGCGAGCGAATTAAACTCGTGTCCAACGTGGCTGTGCGAGGTTCTGCAAATTTCCTGGTGTTCTGTGGGCTGCAGGGTGTTTAGCTTGGTCCGCATTGCCGGCAGTAAGTCAGGCTCGTTTCCAGTGAGAGTTGGACTCCGCCAAGGTTGCCCTTTGTCACCGATTCTGTTCATAACTTTTATGGACAGAATTTCTAGGCGCAGCCAAGGTGTTGAGAGGATCCGTTTTGGTGGCCTTAGAATCGCTTCTCTGTTTTTTGCAGATGATGTGGTCCTATTGGCTTCATCAGGTCGTGATCTACAGCTTTCGCTGGAGCGGTTTGCAGCCGAGTGTGATGCGGCCGGGATGAGGATCAGTTCCTCCAAATCCGAGGCCATGGTCTTGAGCCGGAAAAGGGTAGCATGCCCTCTCCGGGTCGGGGAGGAGGTCCTGCCCCAAGTGGAGGAGTTTAAGTATCTCGGGGTCTTGTTCACGAATGAGGGAAAACTGGAGCGTGAGATCGATAGGCGGATAGGTGCAGCATCCGCAGTGAAGCGGGCGCTGTACCGGTCTGTCGTGGTGAAGAGAGAGCTGAGTCGAAAGGCAAAGCTCTCAATTTACCGATCGATCTACGTTCCCACCCTCATCTATGGTCATGAGCTTTGGGTTGTGACCGAAAGAACGAGATCTCGGATACAAGCGGCTGAAATGAGTTTTCTCCGCAGGGTGTCTGGACTCTCCCTTAGAGATAGGGTGAGAAGCTCAGT
Source organism: Garcialebias charrua (assembly GCA_038048925.1). Taxonomy (NCBI): domain Eukaryota; kingdom Metazoa; phylum Chordata; class Actinopteri; order Cyprinodontiformes; family Rivulidae; genus Garcialebias; species Garcialebias charrua. Next base: position 12,907 of record JBBPBX010040354.1, read on the forward strand.
CATCCGGGAGGGACTCGGAGTAGAGCCGCTGCTTCTCCACATCGAGAGGAGCCAGTTGAGGTGGCTCGGGCATCTGGTTAGGATGCCTCCTGGACGCCTCCCTGGTGAGGTGTTCCGGGCATGTCCCACCGGGAGGAGACCCAGAGGAAGACCCAGGACACGCTGGAGGGACTATGTTTCTCGGCTGGCCTGGGAACGCCTTGGGATTCCCCCAGAGGAGCTGCTCCATGTGGCTGGGGAGAGGGAAGTCTGGGCCTCCCTACTTAGGTTGCTACCCCCGCGACCCGACCCCGGATAAGCGGACGAAAATGGATGGATGGATGGATGGAAGTTTAAAGAAAATCCGCCGAGTGGTTTATGAGCTATTTGCTAAAATATACACGGAAAAAAACCGAAGCTAACCGCGACACGTTTATGCCCATAAAACATTGAATTTTATCTCAAACATCTCATAAAGCTGATGATGATTATCCGATCAGTCGTATCCGACTTTCGGTCATTTTATGAATCTTCATACTCCACGCCTTCCTGTCTTTCACCAATTCTTTCAAATCTGCAATTGGCATAGTCATTGTTGTCATGATAGTGTCGAGCCATCTTGTTCTTTGGCGGCCTTGTCTTCTTTTCCCACTGACTTTTCCCAGCATCACTGACGTTTCTAAAGAATCAGCGCGCATCACATGGCCAAAATATGAGAGCTGCTGTTTGGTGATTTTGCCCAATAATGACATTTTCGGTTTGACGCGGTCCAAAACTGCCTTGTTCTTCATCATGGCAGTCCAAGGTATTCTTAGCATTCTCCTCCAACACCAAAGTTCGAATGCTTCGACTTTTCTTTTCTCTTCTTTTCTAAGCGTCCAACTTTCGCAACCATACATCATTATAGGGAAGACAATTGCGTTGACCAATCTGACTTTTGTTGCAATGCTAATATCTTTGCTCTTCCAGATCTTTTCCATTCCCTGCATTGCAGTCCTGCTGAGTGTGATTCGCCTCTTGATCTCGGGCGCCGATGCCCCACTGCGGTCGATTTTTGCTCCAAGGAAAATGAAATCTTGTACAGACTCAATTACTGTGTTGTTTATTTGCATGTTCATTACACCATTGCCTGCAGTGGTCATAACTTTTGTTTTTTTGATGTTAAGGTACAGTCCCATTCGTTCACTTTCCTCTTGCACTCGTCGGACGAGACAGTCAAGGTCCTTTTCACTCTCTGCGAGCAGGGTTGTATCATCTGCGTATCGAAGGTTATTGATGTTTCTGCCGCCGATTTTGATTCCAATCTCAGATTCGTCCAAATTGCATCGCAAAATATACACGGAAAAAAAACAAAGCTAACCGCGACACGTTTATGCCCATTAAACATTGAATTTTATCTCAAACATCTCATAAAGCTAGTCAGTTGTAAATGTCCATACAGTCGTTACTTTCTGTAAGTTTGATAAAAATCTGTCCTATAATTCTTGACTTATCTTGCTAACAAACACAGCTAACAGTAGTTACCTCCAGAGCAGGAGGCCGGGCAGCGACAGAGTCAGTCCGACCAGAGGAGGCTGCCTTCGGACACATGAGGTGGGAACGGTCGGTGTACCCTAGCGGCCGAAAGTGGTACTGCACCATTTTTTGCCAAAATGAAAAATGGTCATATCTGAGCCAAAAATTTGTCTAAAAATATGGGAAAAAAATCCATAAACAAGTCTCACCTCTCTAAAAGTCGCAGGGCATGCAAATTAGGAAAAAAAACTGCAACCTATAGTCCGGAAAATACAGTAAGCAAAGTACCATCCGACAGGGATCACTGACCGAAGAGTTGTAAGGTATTACCGGTACTCTATATGTGATCTGGTTATGCGACAGTGGTTAAGAAGGTGAGCTTGTGATCGGAAGATCGCCGGATCAAGCCCCGGTACCGACAACATCAAAAATGTGGGTGGGATAAGTGAAGCAGTCACACTTGTCTCCACCCTCATCTGCCCCACTCTGGGCCCTTGAGCAAGGTCCTTAACCCACACCATCTGCTCCCCCGGGAACCCTAGATAGCAGCTCTCTGCTCCACACAGAGGGCTGTGGTAGCTCGGTGGTCTGTGGTTGTGTCAGGAAGGGCATCCGGCATAAAAAACAACTGCCAGGTCTTCGTGCTACTAGTTCGCTGTGGTGACCCCTGACGAAGGGAGAAGCCGAAAAAAAAACTCTATATGAACATAATTCGAAATGACGCAGAAATAACTTGAGCAATAACAGAGTTCGTATTGAACATGATGCTCATTAATACAGTGACCAACCCTGGGTTTACGGCTCTGGTAAGCACAATGGATAAGTGGTACAGAATGCCCTCGCACACACATTTTAGCCAAATTGCTACATAAATGCAGAAACAGAGTTGCAGCGGAGCTGAAAACAGTGGAGTTCTTGGCAACTGGAACAGATTTTTTGCTTGTGTTCATTGAAAAATACATGAGAAGAACCACTGAAAAAATAATTGCATATTAAATCGCAATATTGAGGCAAAAAAAAAATCGCAATTAGAATATTTTACAAAATCGTTCAGCCCTAATACCAACTCCAGCAAAACAATCTAAATCCTATTTTGGTTAAAATTTGCAGGTTTAGCTGCAAGCTGTCATCAGCTGCCAAAGCCAAATAACCCCTTAATTAATCAGTTGGTGTTAATACCTTAAATGTGACTTGGAAGTCACGCAAGTGGCTTCAGTACACTGGAAGAATGCCACAACATTCTTCAATAAGTGCCGCTCTCCTTTTACATCCTGCTGAATCTACAATAAAACAGGTGTGATGGGAAATTTTGTAAATGAGGGCAAGTACTTGCAAATTATGATGCTTATTACAGAGATGCTTACATCTCAGTAGCCTGTTCCTTGAGCTTGTTTCTTCCAGATGTGAAGAGACAATTCCAAACTGTATTACGTTTGGAGTGTATTAAATCCAAATAATTTGGATACAACTAGACTGGGATGAAATAGTTTATTTTTGTTCCGTTTAGAGTCCTGAATTACTTTTCTTGTCAACTATTATTTAAATACAGCACGTGTTTAAACTGAATGTGCATCTACAAAGTTAAAAAAATATATACAAAACAAACACTTGAAATACCTGTAGATTATCTAAAAAAATGGTGACTGGTGTTTTCAAGCATCCATACAAAAACCTGGAGTTATTTTGATTATAAAGCAAGCCGCACTTCTTATATTTGACCATAAACAATATAGTTTTAGGTGAAATTTAATATAGCCAAGTGGTTTTATCTAAATCTCCATGATACTGCAACAATGCTGCAAATTAAATGTTGTAATCTGCTATTTTTCCTAAATTGTTTTCATTAACAATATTCTAATATAGTATTTTTAAATGCTTGATGACACACGTTGCCCATCACAACTTTGAAGCATTGAACCTTAACAACAATGCATAAATCCACATTTCACTTGCATTTTCCTCACATTTCTTGAAAGTTGTACCTCTCTACAACCACAAGCATTACTATTAGCCCAAATGTGTTTGTGTGTCAGTATCCATATGAAAGCTTACATCACAATGTGCATTGGCACTGTGATACTTACCCAATTCTCCCCGTTTATTATGATTCATTTCTGTCCAATGGATGGCGTGATGCTGTTAGTCTGTGGAAAAGACGCAAACAGACCATAGGTAAATATGTAATAGTTATAACAAATATCAAGGTCAAGGTGTCTTTATTGTCATTCGCACCACATGTGGTACATGTGGTGGAACAAAATTGTGTACACAGGGTCCCAGTTACATTCAACAAAAGTATAAATTGTTAAGAAAAACAGTAAGAGCTAAATATTATTTCATAAAACATTAAATCTAGCATTATATAGATATTTCAGGTTAATGAGTATAGCCGTTATACACATAAAAGCTCATGTAGTTTTTGTAAATACTGTAGTCCTTTAGTTAAAATAAATAAATTCTAACCAAACATATTTTCTAAATGTGAAGTTTGATAAATATTTGTCTTGAAATGTGTTATTTCTTTGTGGAAAAATTACTATAATTACCTAGGATTGCTGATAACTTTAACAAGTCCACCTTTACCCAGTTTAACTAATTCAATCACAGTAGTTAATTACATATATTTTTACTCATAGTTATCATGTTCATTCCCACGTTTTGGTGCTGTTTTTTGTTTAATTTACATGTTTTCAATATAAACCTTAGTTATTACTAAATCTAGAAATTATAAATTTCTAATAAATGTTTCCCCTTAGCCAACCTTACTGTACTGTACTTTCTTTATTGGTGTGTGCATTCCTGGCTTGTTTATTTATTAATCAAAGCTGGCTTCTGGTATGTTTACAATTTTTATATTAACAGGCTCTAAAGGTGTGGCTATTATTTCTGAAAATAAATGTAATATAAAGAAAACTAACACTACTTTTACAGAGTATTGTTTCTTTTGTGCTAAAAAATACAATTAAAAGTGTTATTGAAACATTTTGTATTAAGCTGAGAGTGCTTTTATCCCTTGAAGTAACTAACTACAGGTTGTAGAGGTGACCACAGTGTAAAATTTCCAGGTATGAATGAATGATTGATGACACTGACTGAGATACAGAAGCTGGTAGAAAAATCAACTCTTTATGGTTTATCCCCACCTCGTGGTCAGAAAGCGTCCGAATCCACGACTTCATGTTTTTGTAAGGAAGCATTAGCTTGTCTGGCTCGGGTAAATTCAAACTCAAAGCATCCTCTTACGACACCTTCTCAAATAGTACTGTCACATTTTATTCACTTCCTCACAGTAAAAAGCCACGAAAAACGTGACGTTTGCTGTTTTAAGCTAGTTCACAATACCCTCAAGGCTAGTAGGTGGTTTGAACGCTGTTCTCCAAAACACATTCAGTTATTTTAATATGTCAACGACTAAAACATAGTTTACAATATTATTATCTGTATGAATAGACTCACCGTGAACTAATTAATCTCAATTAGCTTGTTGCCGTGAGATTTCCTCGCTTTTAAGTTTCCTTCCTGCTTTTAGCTCGTTCGTTTAACCGGAGCAAATTCAGCCCTGAGTTTTTTATTTCAGGCAGAGCCTGCGCCGTTGCGCTAACGTTTTACACACAACTGATGAGTGTTACCAAAAATCCCACAGACCACAGGTTTAAATTATGTTGTAGTTTCACTTGAGAATTTACAAAACTACACTGCATAAAGAGTTTTTTTTTTTCAAAAACTAGAAACACGTTAAATTTTTTGTAGCCTAGAAGAATTTAATCGGGGATAACTTAGCTCTCTGCTTTATTTTCTGAAGTCTTGCAGCGACAGTGCACTCCCGCCCCCTTCTGGTCAAATACGTAGTACAGCCCTACGGCTCTGGTACAGCCTAGTGCTCTCCAGCTGTACCCACTTGTACTTACTGTAATTATATCCTATTTTTTTCTTTTCCTTTGTTTGCATTACATAAAATAAGAAAATAGAAGCTTAAGTTTATATATAGTTTTATTAATCTGCTTTGACTGGCTCATCTTAAACATTGTACGTCTTTCTTAAAGTAGAATTTTCCAGAATCAAATAGAAATCAGTAGACACTGGCACGTGGTTCGAGATGTTCATCACGTGACCCTGACGTAATCTCCTAAAACAGATTTAACCGTCCGTGAACGCAGCGGTGGTAGTGTTGTTATAGTGTTTTGTATTGAACGCCTTTTTGATTTATAGTGTTTCGTTTACTCATACTTCCATTTTTGCTCTGCCGACTTTTTAATAGGCATGTGTTTCTCTCGTAAAATTGTGGGTTACAGCGGGATATAAACACCCAAACTTTTCTGGCCCACCAAAACACAGCTAGCTTGGCTAGCTAGCACTTCTAACGTTCAGTTAATTATGGAGTGGCTGAGCAACGGAGCTTCACTTCACTCAAACCAAGAGTCCAACAGTGACCCAGCTTCCATATCCAGGGTTTTCTGTGAAGGCCATCCTCACCAGCAGGTAATAAATGAGCTTTTACGTTGAACTGTTAGTGGAAGACTGCCACCTAGCATCACAGAGGATAACGGTTACAAAACGTGCTAAGTGGCTAAATGTCTTGGTAGAAAGTGAGCCCACTTCACAGTTTTCTGGGTAAACTCTTTTAAGCATGGGTTGTTTTTGAATAAATTTTTATTTTTAATATTTCGCCAAGCTTGTTCTAACAGGACAAAAGGTGAGGTGTGTTTTAACAGAGAAAAAATGCGAAGCACGTTTCAAAAACAAGTTGAGTAATATGGCTGTTTATTTGTGATCGTGAGGTAAAAGTCACTTTTACCTCACTTTTAAAGTGTATAAATCTCCTCACCAAAGTATTAAGTGCATCTGAAGAAGTGCTTTCCTAGTAGCTGTAAAGAGAGCTGTTCCTAAAAACTGCTTCACTGTTGAGTCAGAAGACCTGCAGCCATGAAGTACATGAAGCATCCTTTTGTTTATGATTTGTCCTAATGCACACATGTCCTAACATAATATTGTGTGTGACTATGATTGAAAGCAAGGGAAAGATGTTAAAATAACATGTATAACATTTTTGTAAGTATGAAGGTGGCAAATCGCATCAGACAAGTCTTTAATCAAGATTATAGCCCTTTCAATTCAAGCATTTTGTTTATCCTTTTACTGTACTATCACGGTTGTTCCAAGTTATAATGAAGTGAAAAGTGTCATGCTAACAAAGCCCGTTGATTAAATTTTAAAAGCCTCACTGGAAGTTTGAAAACCTCGTGATAAATATTTCTTTCGTCTACCTGCCAGCAGCCACCATCATCAACCCTCTGTGACTGTGCGATGGCGTCGCTGTGTCAGAGCCAGCAGCGCTGTGTGAAGGCCTCCATCGTTTCCAGTTGGAGACTGGCTGAGGCGCAGGACCAGTTGTGCTCTTTGGGGGTCCACAGCTCGGAGTCGCTGGAACAAGAGCGTGCTCGGACTCTGGCCTGCCCGACAGAACTCACAAACATCGAAGAGGAGTGGCGTCGCAAAGAGAGCTTTTTGGGGGGTCAGGGACCCAGTCGCAGTCCGGTGCTTAGTGATACGGGAAGCTGGGACGTTTTTGATAGGGTAAGCGGATATAGAAATAAAAGCAAATGCTTGAAAAGGTCATTCATGTCTCAACTAGAACCCAACTATTGTTTAATAGGTTTCATGTATTTGTGTGCACCTATTTTCTACTGACTAAAGTTGTTTATTCACTAAGTTCATTCCTCCCTAGAGTATTATCAATTCCGACATTCAGCCTGAAGAAGTGGACGAGGACAGGTGCCAAACGTTTCTTCAGAAATTTGAACAAGAGCTCAAACATTTTGGTGAGACACAAAACCACAAGTGCTGAAAAGATTTGTTATTGAATGTGATTAAATAAATAAATGTCATTGAATAATTTTCAGAAGTTGCCAAATGTGCAGGTGTTGTTCACTTTTGAATAATAATTTTATTGTAATTTTCTTATCACTAACAAGGTTTTTTATAAGTTTTGACAAAACAGATGTTTTATGTGTCAGGTATGCTGCGGCGGTGGGACGACAGTCAAAGATTTCTCTCCGACATGCCTCAGCTCATCTGCAAGGAAACACCAAACTTCTTAACTCTGTGGTGCATTCGACTACAGCAAGAAGGGGTAATGTTATAACTGGACTGAGCTGATATCTTAAACTGATCAAATGCAACTATTTAATTTTTTCTTTCAACTTAGTACAGTACAATATTAACAAAAACACTTTATTTTTAAAAATTAATGATAACATCCATCCATTATCTTTACCTGCTTCTTCCTTTTTGGGTCACGGGGGGGTCGCTGGTGCCCATGTCCAGCAGTCACGGGGGACACCATGGACAGGTCTCCAGTCCATCACAGGGACACTTGGAGAAATAACCATTCACTCTCTCACTCACATCTAGGGACAATTTAAAGTTACCAGTCATTCTAACGTGCAGGATTTTGGTCTGTGGGAGGAAACTGGAGTACCTGGAAAAAAAACCATGCATGCACAGAGTGAACATGCAAACCCCACCCAGAAAGGTCCCCGCCCAGGATTTGTCTCAGCGACCTTCTCGCTGAGAGGCAACAGCTCTACCAACTGAGCCACTGTGCCACCCCCATTAATACTAATTTAAAAAAATCTACAAAAAGCTCAGCATCATGAACCAAAGTCAACTTTATTGTCAGAACTGCAATATGTACAGGACATACACAGGACCGAAATTGCGTTTCTCTCAGTCCCTCGGTGCAACAGTAACCATCTAAACACTAAACACTAAAACATTTAATAAACATAAGCATAAAATAGTAAAAGTGTAACACTGTCCTGAGTTTTTTCATAATAGTATAAAAGTATGAAAATTTACACCAACACTGAAACACCAAACACCCAATGAACATAAGCATAAAATGAAATAATAAAAGTGTAATACTGTCCTGAGTTTTTGCATAGTAGTATAAAAAGTATATCTATAAAATAAACTGAAGGTTCTAGCATTGACATTTGCAAAGAGTGGCACAGCAGCATATAAGTTAATGTACACAGTATAAGTAACTTATATGCTGCTGTGCCACTCTTTGCAAATGTCAATGCTAGAACCAAAAACCAAATACCTAATCTAGAGACGTAGTGTTTAGATGTAACAGTCTTCCATAACTTGTACACTGTTCGACATCAATATAACTACTGAAATAAATATTTTTCACTTATTAAGGTTTTGTTTCTATTGCCAAAGTCATGGGTATTTTCTCAGTGCTTATAACGATGGACTAAAATAAATTATACCTAATTTTGTTACTTGCATTTGTAAACTTTCTGTCGAGGTCTAGCAACATACCTGCATGTTTCATCATGTAATGTTTTGTAGATGATAAAATTCAGCCTGTCGAACATATGTTTGACATAAATTGGTTTTAAATTGATGATCTCATTTTCAAACTAATTTTTCACCATAAGAAGGCCTTTAGAAGTTAACACTGCAGAAACTCCTTTTCTCTGCAAGTGTCTACAACTCTGGGCAAATACAGTATTACACAAATTACTAATTTTTCACCATAAGAAGGCCTTTAGAAGTTAACACTGCAGAAACTCCTTTTCTCTGCAAGTGTCTACAACTCTGGGCAAATACAGTATTACACAAATTACAGATTTATTCCCCTTTTTTTTTATCTACACACTTTAAAAACAGTTGTGACTGAATACAAGAATTGTAAATCTTTTTTTTTTTTGTTAATTTTAATGCCAAGACATTGGAATTTTGAAAAATGATAGCCAATCAATCAAGCAATTTATTCATTTCAAAATTTAAAAACACAAGAATACAGTACTGTTTACAAAAGTAAACACAATATAAAATCAAAAATACATGAAATGAAAGGAGGCAGAAGAAGAAAAAAATCTTGTTATATCTGCCCCTTCTTCAACAAAATTAATTCATACAATCAATTCAAACAGCAATCACAAAAAATAAGATTATAAATGATTTCTCACATAATATATAGTAGTTTGTATATGATCTAATTTATGAATATTTGTTCAAAATTTTTATTTTAATCATTTTCTTAAATATAGATATTGATTTTGCAATTTTAATATCAGGTTCCAAACCATTCCACAGTCTTATTCCTTGTACTAAAGTAGACCTACTCTTTAAACTGGTTCTGTGTTGTGGCATAACAAAAAGATCTGTTCCCTTGAGATTATAAGTACTAGTCCTTTTTACAAAAAGCATTTGGATATTTATGGGTAAATGGAAATTCTGAGCTTTGTATAATACTAAAAGAATATTCTAGTCAACCAAATCATAAAACTTCAACAACTTCAATTCGTAAAACAAAACATTAGCTGCAGTAATGTTTTCTTGCTATAATTCTTATGGCTCTCTTCTGTAAAATAAAAATAGGTTTGGTTACAGTTTTGCATGCTGTACCCCAAACATCTATACAGTAAATTAAGAGCGGGAGTATAATTGTATTGTATAACAAATATAGTGCTTTATCATTTAGTAAATCTCTAACTCTATATAGCACTGCAATGGACCTAGATATTTTAGTTTTTACAAAATTTACGTGTTGTTTCCAAGACAACTTCTCATCAATAATTACACCCAAAAACTTCACCTCACTTACCCTGCATACTTCAAAATCGTCAATCTTAAAAAGAGCATCAATCGTTAGCTTTTTCTTACTAAATATCATATAATTGGTTTTAACTAGATTTAATGATAACATGTTTAACTTAAACCAATACTGTATTTTTACAAACTCAGAACAAATGCTTCTAGTATGGTACTAAAGCGTTGTTGTCGTTTTTTTTCTTCTTTTTTTTACCTTTGGGCTCAGTTCGAAAACTCAACCAACCTGTGAATACAACTCTACTTTCCAAACCATTTTTGCAGAAAGAAGCACTGATGGAGCAGGTGGCGCACCAAGCTGTAGTCATGCAGTTTATCTTGGAGATGGCTTCAAACTCGCAGCAGGATCCTCGGGGCTGCTTCAGGCAGTTCTTCCACAAAGCCAAAGTAAGACTACCGGTAGTACTGGACACGGTACAGTGGATATGAAGTTCTGTTCCTGCTGCTAAGTTTCAGAACAGATTTTAGGAGTTTATTTACGTTTTAGTGTGGATTTCTACTAAAAAGACAAATCGTATTTGACTGAACCATTTATTTTCTGGGTCATTCTGCACTACAGCCACGTTTTTATTGTTCATTTGTAGGAGGGACAAGACGTCTACTTGGAAGTCTTCCACACAGAACTCGAGGCCTTCAAACAGAGAGTTAAAGAATACACTGTTAAATGTAAAAACGACACTTTGAACTTTCAACACCCAGATTCTGGTACAAACTACACAACAAACAACCACCTTTATAATCCAAGTACTGTAAGTCCTGCGCTCTTCCTGTGTCTCTGAGGCTCGTGGCCTGTTGCAGTTCCACTGATTAGTTGCTAGGTGGCACCACTGGGAAATTGAATACTTCTCATGGTGAAACAAAATAAAACAAAACTCATATTTACACGGTGATGTTTTGTGGCCACAAGTACTGTCAAGTGTGATTAAGCTTGTAGACGATCTCTGTGGCCTTTTATTAATCTCATCTTTTTACCGTTCACTTTATGACTAAGGCAAAATTAAATTATTCAATTCAGTTTATTTATGTAGCAACAAGTCACAACAGAAGTCGTCTCTGCACTGAACAGAAACATTCATATGTAAAAATAATAATTTAACATTATTTATTTGAGGAGCAGACTGCTCTTATCTTGAGCAAGCATGAAGGCGACCGTGGAAAGGAAAAACCCTCATGAGGAAGAAACCTTTAGCAGAACCAGGCTCAGGACAAGCGGCCATCTGCTTTGACCGGCTGGGTTTGGTAGGAACAGATACACAATGGCAGGTCAAGAATCGCATGTTAAGATAGAAATAATATCAAATAAACTATTAAATTTTAACAATTCATAAAGGAATAAGGTCAATTTGTCCTCCTATAGTCTAAGCTTAAGGCAGCATAACAAGCCAACCCTAATTATAGGATTACCGGTAATCAAAAAGGAAAGACTTAAAACTGGACAATGTGTCCGCTTCATGGACAGAAACTGGAAGTTGGTTCCACAAGAGAGGAGCCTGAAAACTGAAAGATCTTCCTCCCATTCTGCTTTTGGAAACTTAAGAACCGTGAGTAAGACTGCAGTCTGACGTAGCTAGGTTGTTGAGAGCTTTCATCACTTTCTAGCTTTGAAATGTATAGAAAGAAAAGCACCAAATTAGGACCCCTTAAATATCTGTATTGATTAAATTTAAAAAAGAGGGAAAAGCTGAAAATATTATTTTTCAGTTTCTAAAACAATTGAAATAATTTGAAATGTGAATATCTGAGAAATCTCAACGTATCACAAAAGTTCTCTGAACTCGTTTGTTAGACTTTGCTTGAACATGCACCAGGCAAACAAAATTTAAATATGCATCATGTTAAACAATAAGAGAATCTTTGAGAAATTAAATAAGAAATTCAGACCTTCAGATTTTATAACTAATTTCACAAAGCTTCACAAATCTTCAAACTGGGCCCCGCCTGTGACACGACACACGTCCAGCTCCTGTCAAACACGCTGCACCGGGTCTTGATTTGTTTGTTTTGTTTTTGTGCTGTGTCAAAATCTGACTCCCAGTTGGTGCATTTTTCTTAAATGATCTAAAAAATGTTCGCTGAACTCTTTTGTTAGACTTTGTTTGAACATGTTTTAATTTCTAGTAAACATCATTCTTCACCTTTTTAAGAAGAAAAAAACAGAAAAATTTTAAATCACAAAATATTACTTTTCAAGCATTTTAATTTAGATATTTTGAGCAAGATTTAGCTGTTTTAACACTATGAAATTATGATATTACCGCCTTACCGGTAGATGATATTATAAATCAGGGGTGTCCAAACTTTTTCTCTGAAAGGGTCAAATTTAAAATCTATCAGAGGGTTGTGGGCCAAATGCAATAATATAATACATGAAATGCAAATACTTCTTTAAGTAAAGTCCATTTATTTATAATAATAATAATAAACTTTATTTGTATAGCACCTTCCTACAATGCCTTGCATTGACCAAGGTGCTTAACAGGATAAAAAGATGAATAAACCTCCCCTAGAGAATATTTAATAAAGTAGAGGCCATTTCCTGCATTTTGGTGTATTTTACAAAGATGTATTACAGTAGATTAACATGAAAACATGTAAACTCAAGTGTTCGTAATGCAACACCGCTGCAGCTCTGCAGGTAAGGGACGTTCACTTCAGGACAAATTGAGGTCGCTGACTGGTCAGTTGCTGACGTGCCTACTGGATTGATTGACAGGTGGCGTGACTCGTGCAAAAAAATTATAATTTTATTGTCCCGTTTGAGACTGTTGTCATTTATTCCATATTTATTCAAAATTTGTTCAATACTTTGGTGAATCTAAGGTTTGAGAACTTGTTTCCTTACAAAATCCTAATGATGGTTTCTTAATTTTTCAGAGATGCTGAGTTAAAATTTAGGGGTGCTCAAGAAGGGTGTGCGATGGGCACCTCCATGATAACAGAAGATAGAACTTTGAAATTATTGTGCCAGAGTGCTCATTTTGACAAAGGAAATGTTATTCAGCAGCAATAAACTGCCGAGACTGTATGAAGTCTGTCAAAATGAAATATAAATTATTAAAATAAATAAACGAATGCATAAATTAGTCACTCCAACTGTGTACAGTAGTGTCATTACTGTAGTCATTAGGCCAACTTTCCATCTAACATTAAACTTGGAATGACTGAGTGTAAACACGTTGATTCTTCAAAGGAAATTTTAATATGGTAATGAGGACAGCTGGCGGGCCAACTTTCACCCGTGGGCCCCACTTTGGGCACCCCAGTTATAAATCAAAGTGCACCCCAAACAATTTTAAGAAATAGTTTGGGGTGCACTTTGATTGTAACATGTATGAGGACAGTTAGCACTTAAACAAAGTGATTTTGAAGAATTTGGGGATCGTGTGATTTATTGCACTTATGCCTCACTCTCTGCTCCCCCAGGCGCCCTACATGGCAGCTCTCTGCTCCACACAGAGGGCTGTGGTAGCTCGTGGTCTGTGGTTGTGTCAGGAAGGGCATCCAGAGTAAAAATTAATTGCCAAGTCTTCGTGCGACAGTTCGCTGTGAAGAAGGGAGCAGCGGAAAGAGAGAAAAAAAATGAATTCTTTAAAAATAAACTCAAATCTTCAGAATTCTGAGACCAAAATTAAATTAAAAAAATTCTGAAACCAAAATATTCGCAAATAAAAATTTTGTATTGGGTTTTGTTTAAAAAAAAAATTTTGGTTTGTTCATTGTGTATTTAATTTATTTAAGGTGTGGACGAGTGCACATTTAATAATGTGAAATATAAATATTTAATCAAGACATTTTTATTCTTGCTCAGAATGTATTTTACTATTTATCAGCCATCTAATCTGATTAAAGTTCTAAATTCAGGTTAGGGTTTAGCTTGTGTATTTTTCTATAAACACACATTCCTCAAGTTTAAAAAATAATTTTAGTTGTTGGAAAAATAGACACTTGAGTTATGAGTTTTAACTCTTATTTAATAATTTGGTGCTGCCTTGAGGGCAGCATGGACTCCATATCATGATATAACTTATTTGCCCGGGCAAGCCTTTTTTTTTTAAACCGGTATTACCGTGAACAATATGATATGATATATGGGCCAGCCCTAGTGTGGAGTCCTCTTGCATTCGTCCCAGCTTTGTGTTTCTTTGTGATGGATCCCAGTCTGCCCAGCAGATCTGCTCCATCTCTGTCAGACCGGCTTGGAGACGTTTGTGAAATCTGAACTGCAGTTTTTGAACTCCGCACTCATCTAAATTGTTTATTGTCTTATTTCATAAGCTTAACTTCAGAAAGTTAAAAATAAAAGGTTAGAATTTCAGTGTTCTGATGGTGTCCTGCAGTAAAGTTTTGTATTGTCAGGGACAGGGCTGGCCCAAGCCTCCATGGGGCCCTAAGCGAAATTTGGTTTGGTGCCCTCTATTTCTGCTAATAATGTGGATTACAGTACTACAATCAACGGTCAGATGATCAGATCATTCACCCACCTAACATGTTTACATGAGCCTATATGAATTATAGTGGTACCAAAAGTAACAACATTAAACTGAAAAGAAAAAAAACACCAGTATGCAATGAATTTTACAGCAAAATTGTCATCTGGTTTATAATCTTTGGTTTCAAAGAACTGCAAAAGTAATGTTCAAAGTAATTTGTAGTGCAAGATCAACAACAAACAGATAAAATAACTAAGATGCATACAAATAAATTAAATTGTGCAAAAACAGACAAATGGAACAAAATAAAATATCAAGGAAATACTGCAATAATGTAAACGAACAATTACTTGAAACCACGTAAAATGGTTAAAAAAAATTTAAGTTGAATAATTGGTTCTTAAAATATGTAACGTATGCAATAATTTGCAAAAGCCGAACTTAAAATAATAAATGGAATCCTATAGAAATCATTACAAGAATTAAAAATTCAATTCCACTTAGGGAGCCCCCTAGTGGCCCTGGGGCCCAAAGCAGCCGCTTAGTTTGCTCATGCCTTGGGCCAGCCCTGGCAGGGATATAAACTCTTGCTGAAGATGATTAAAAAAAGGTTTCATTGTTGTTTGAAAAGGGCTTTTGTAAGCGGCAGAGCGAACGGGGGCCCCCTCCCCACTGCTGGCCCCACAGCTTCACTAACTGCCAAACATCTCAGAGAGAAGGAAAACCTTTCTATTCTTCAGGAGGTTCACCCAAAACTGGAGCTCATCCTGCTTTTAGATTTAGATTTTTTTTTTTTTTCATCTGTGTCTCACTCACATTAACTCACTGAGCTCCTGGTTGTTTAAAAAAAAAACTGTTTTTGCACTTACTGTATACTGTAATTATTTTGTGTTTTCATAATTTTCCTGTCTTTGACTTCCAACAGGACACTGACTATAACATGAAACACTGTTTAGAGGCTGGGCTCTGGACAAACACAGGAAAATGGACAAAGGACGACGCTACAGAGACAGAAGACATGCGCATGATGGAGCTATAAGGACTGACGCTGCATTTCTTTCATCACAACCAGCTCTCTCATGTAGGAAAACTGAATTTATAGCTCATCATGCAGCACACACAGCTAAAACGCAATTACAGAGCAGGAATAAATGAAGGCATGATCGATCATTATGCAGAAAACCAGCCAGAAGTGACTTTCATGCACATCTGCTGCTGCTGGCTACAGACGAGATGGCTACAGCTGCGTCTTTTAACCGAAAAGTACTTGTGTTGTGCCATAGATGGAGATTTTTCAAGTTGTCTTGTGCACCAGAGACACGTTTTCTTAGAAGTAAAGAAATATTGCACATTTTTGTCCCGATCACACAACAAATGTAAAAAAAATCCCAAGTAGCACCAGATAAGTTCCCAGTCAGGCCTCAGTCAGAGAAACTTAATGAGGAACCGTGTGAGAAACGTTGGATCTGTGAGTATGTAATGCGCTTAGTTTGGCTGATTAATGGGTATTATTTAATTAATTTCAGTCTCGCTAAAACACGCTTATAATTAGTTAAATTACAAGCATGCTATTTGAGGAATGCATCCACGGGTTTTTGGCTTTTTTACCTTATCACTGGAATATATTAGACATATCACGTCTTTTTTATATATATATCAAAATTATCTACCGTACTGTCAAACCTCTTGGCTTTTTAAGCTAACGTGCAAAAACCGGTCAAAATGATTATGTTACATAGAGGAATTTTAACAATATATATAAGCAGGAGAAATATGAAATTTAGGGTTAGCCGTCAAATTGACTGGCCAGAGTGAAGAGCAGCCAAATGGTCTGGTGCTGCTTGAAGTCCAACAGGTTAAACTGGTGATAAATAATTTTAATGATCAGAGACTTTATATCTTTGCTTAGATCACATGTGCTAATGGGTGTGGTTTAGCTTGTTGCAATTTAAGTATT